>DWHP01001306.1:0-16429 GCA_018247895.1 Parnassius honrathi
GCTCTCACAGAATACCAGCGTAAAATAGCAGCTTAATACTGCTGTGTTTCGTATGGTGAGTGTAGAGATCCGGAGACCCGTTTTTACTCTATCTCCACGACACAAGAGATAATCCTAGTGTTTTAAAAAGAAATGTAAATGATGATAGTTAACAGTTTTACGATCACAGCTTCCGCATACTGTCAGAAACTATTAACTTCGCAGTAGAAATGTTATTGCTACAAATATGACGTAAGTATTGTTAAATTATTAAATGTAATTCAATTTAATTTTAATCAAGTATTCTTAAACTGTCGGAAACCTTCAACTGCGCAGGAAAAGTTTTATTGTTACAGATATGACATACGTATTGTTAATTTAATAAATGTAATTCAACTTAATTTTAACAAGTGTCCTTCCAAAGTTATTACATATAGAGCACAAGTCGTGCATGAAGGACTGCTGTTGCAAATGGGTTAGTGCTGCCTGAGTAGAACCGGGCTAAAAGGTAGACTGGTGAGTCCAAGTGGTTGAAACTATTTTGTTAGCTTTGGGTACAAGCGCAAGTGGCCAGAATCTCGTTATTCTAAAGAATACAATTTGGAAAGTGTGCGCAGAGATTACATTAATTAATATCTCTCATTTATTTCCACCATCGGACAACCAGACACTCGGAAAGAAAAAAAAACCCTTAGTTACAAATAGCCATACACACATAAAAAGTAAAGAATTTGCGTCGTTGTTGTAATGCGTATAGAGCTAAGGAGTGGAATATATTGCCAGCATGCCTTTCAATTCGATTACAAAGTGTCTTCAAGGCAAGAGTAAAATTAGGCTACTGTTATAGCTTTATATATCAGTACGTAATGATTTGTTATATTTACGCGAAGACTACACATTTAAATAAAACTAGTTTTTACGGATTTTACGTTTTACCATATTCTGCTACATAACCATATACTATCAGCATACCAGCATCGAAATGATAGTCACAATAATAGAGCCACGTTGCACACTCTAAATGTATACTTTGGATGAATGGTTTATTCACTATTTTTAAATGGAAAGTTAACACCGATAACGACGCGGGCGCAATACAAAATCAATATTCAACAGGCCTCTGCTGAAAATACTACAGTACCTACGGTAGCATATGCTGAGACATAATCCTTTTTTGCATCACATCACTCACCTTTGCTAAGATTTATTTTTACTTATGTTTTTCATCTTGTGCCTTGTGTGTTTTTATGTTCTTATTTTCTTCTAAATGTATATTTTGTGAATGCATTGATGCTAATAAAACTTATGACCACGTCTATGTCTATTATGATTGTAGCACGAATGGGTCGGCTCGACCGGGGTAGGACCATGCTCTCACAGAACAGCGGCGTAAAATAACAGTTTAACGCCGCTGTGTGTCTAGTGATGAGTGTAGAGAACCGGAGACCTTCATTACGGGAAAAAAGGGATTCCATCATAGTTCTTACGGGTGACAACGCAACTGCAATTTGATTTTTAACTGATGACCGAAATTTGGTCTGGAGGACATTATTATTGTTATAATTAGTAGGTAAGCAAGCACTGGTCTTTAATAATTAAAAATAGAAGCTAGATGATATGCCACATAGTTCCTTTTCCTTCTAGAAATCCATGTAGCCAATCTACCACCACCCCCTAAACCACTAATTATTAGGTACCACTCTCTAATTATTAGTTCACTTTATAAAATATACATACAAGAACTAGTTGCAGTTGATAATGACCTATAGTAGCCACTTTCAAACATGTAGACTAATAGCTTCATTATTTAAATCAGAATCTAAATGTAATTTAAATAATAGAAAGTTCGCGATAGCCATTGCGTTCAACTATGCAGAATTAAAGGCATCCGCACTGGAATGTTCGGAACGCGTTCATAATATCCCACCGGTCGCGACCGTGAGCTTTGAACTTGGAAATATTTCATAACATGTTCGATATTTGATGTGCATGCTATGTTGCTGCAAACAGCTATAATTATGTTTGCAGTTTTATGTTAATACGGTCAAGATGTTCACCGTACAGTAGCGTTGTAAACATATCCACTATCCCATATCGACTCGTGGATGTCGTAAGAAGCGACAGAGGAAAATAAACCAGGGAGTGGACAGCAGGATCTTGTCTGTTATACAATCCATACGGGGAGAGGGGGGGGGGCTATGTTCAGCAGTGTATTTTAATAGGTTGAAACGGTAACGGTCACAGTAACAATTTACCTTTTGTCGCCTGCCGTGGTGCAGTAGCCAGAGACAAAGTCAAAGACTTTAGGAAGCACGTTTTGATGGTCAAGAAAACTACGTCATCGCTTTAACAAGTCCCTAAAGCGGGAGTGCTGCCTCATTGGTCTAGTGGTTATAGTAGTGCGACTGCTGATCATGAGATTCTGGGTTCGAATCCCGGGTCTCGCCAAAAAAATATTTATTGAGTTTTTCCGTCAAAAAATTCTCAGTAGCTGCCTGGAGTCAGGAAGCTGCCGGTGTCTCACCCCTGTGCGTTGGAAAGCACGTAAGGCCGTTGGTCCTGCGCCTGATCTCTTTCCGGTCATGTCGGCTTACCGTTCCATCGGGTTATGAGAGTGAGGGAATAGAGAGTGCACCTGTGCTTGCGCATACATTTGGGCAAACAGGCATAACCGAAATTCGGTCTGGAGGACATTATAAAGCGGCAGATGTTATGAAAAGAAACGGTAAGAAACTCGCAAGGAGACTATTTTTCCATCAACAGTTAAAATTTAACCGTATTAAATAAAGCGTACGTGACAGTAATATGGTTTTCACTTTCTTAAAAATCAAAAACTGTACCCTTGTTTGCATAGATGGCTCTGTGATACAATAGCTCTGCATCAGTCAATCAAATAATAAAAGGTCAAAAGGGCGCTGGTTTAGCGACGCCATTTTGATAGTTGACAGTATAGTAAATATAGTCATTAACTGTTTTTCTTAAGTTGATTTTTTGAAGTGTTCCTAATTATTGCCAAAGCTTATTTGCTATTTTTTTCTTAATATATTAGTTATAATATAAACGTCTTTGTGTTTTTCTTTGTCCTCCTCCTATATTTTGGTTTTATAAGGCGGCAAATATTAAGGTGATAATATTGCACCCACATGTCTTACACACATAAATCAAACAAGTCTAAGGAAGGTCATGTCCATATACTTAACCTTTTAAATATGCGTGGGAGGTCTTCATTTAATATAAAAAGTTTTTACAACAATGTATGTTAATGACATTAAACAAGCATTAGGAATAACGAGTCCGGAAATCAAAAACTTGTGTTTCGGCTACGTTTAATATAAAATTTAAATAATGATAATGTCCTGTAGATCGAGTTTCGATCACGGCGACCTGTCTCAACGGAGACTAGCTATCTGCGTTGGACAGGATTACATTGCCCGAGTGTTCGTGCAAGCGCAAGTGAACTCTTTACGTTTTCGCTTTCATAGTTCAACACGACCGGAGCTTTACGTGTTTTCCGAGGTACAGAGTTCACCTCTGTACCTCGCCAACTTCTTTACGCTTTTCTTCTTGACTCTGGGCTGCCACTGTGAATTTCTAGACATAAAAAACCCAATAACTAATTTCGGCCCGAGGCGAGATTTAAACTCAGTACCTCATAATCAGCAAATGCGTTCACTAGAACAACGAGGCAGTTAAAAAAATTAAGAATAATAATGATAAATTAACATTTATAGAGAAGCATCTTAAGTACGTAGTAAAGCACGCTGCGGCTACGTATGGTATAGAACAGAAACAGGATGGAGTTTATTGGTGTAAGAAATATTGTTTTATTAAGATCACGAACGTTCGAATTTTTTTTAGGATAGATAGACAAACGAGAACACAGTCCACCCGATGGTAAGCGGTTGGTCTATAGACATCTAAAACTATCCTCAGATACGAATCAAAACGCAGATGCGTTGTCACCCGTGAGGACTGTGGTGAAGGTGGAATGCCTCGTTTCCAGCCAAAGGTTCTCCGGTTCTCTACACTCACCACGTGAAACACAGCAGCGTTAAGCTACTGTTTTACGCTGGTATTCTATTAATACTGTATATTACATTGTGAGGATGATGATTGAGATTTAACACGAATATATTGTTACATTCCGCAAAGAAAGCAAGTCTTCTGGAGTTCGGAGGCGACAACCAGCCTACAAAATCGAGGCAGACAAGAAGTGTGAGAAAAAACATGATCCTTTTTTTCTCCCGAACGGGTCCTGTTTGCACGATACCGCTCGATGAGCAAAAGACGGTCAATGTTGAGTGGTACACTTATAAGTACACCACCTATAGATGGTCTTTGAAAAAGTTAGGGAAACACTTTTGTACCAAGACGACGCTTAGGCGCACACCACGAACAGGACAAAGTTATATTTGGCTTTATTGAAAAGATGGAGTTTGTGACCCTTCCCACAAACAGTCCAAACCTGGCATCATTCGATTTCTTAATTTTCACAAAAATCAAATATTTGATAAGAGGTTTGACATTTACCGAGCAAGAAAAAGCCGTGACAGCAGCACGAGAAAAACGTGCCCTCAGATCAATAGTCCTTATGTTTCCAAATTTAGTTTGAACGAATAAAAAAATGTTTAAAATGTAATGGAGAATATTTTGAAAAGCAATGAATATATGTACTGCAATGTGCGACGTATAAGTTTACATGTTGTTACGAACTTAGGGCTCGTGACAATAAAAACTGCCGATTGAATTACCAAAATTAACACTTTAATCGCCGAACACCAATTAAAACTTAAAAGACACTAATAATTAATCACACTGATTCAATTTATTTTGCTCCGAAGCTTCGCTTGTATCGCCAAATTCAATACTGTCTCGATCGCGGTTTTCAACGGCTTTATATAGGGCTCTTCGACCAAAACATCCTGAATGTTCCAGCAAACACCGGTCCCGACCGAATAAGTGCAGAAAGATCGAGTGTGATCCTTTACAGAAAGCCTAACCCTTCTATCCGATACTAGATGGCGATGGAGAGTTACAGAAAGATCTTGACACTCCTATTTCTGATACTTGATACCAGATGGCGCTAGTGCCATCAACTGTAGCGCGCAACAATATAATTAGCTTCGTTTATGAATTACGCAAAACTTTCAATGTACCCCACGTAGGATTTTCTCTTAGAATTGTGAAGGCAGTTTATATACATAAATTGCACAATTACAAACATCCAGACTTGTTCTGGACAAGTATTTGTAGTCCACATTTGTACTTGTTCCGTGCGGAATTCGAACCCACGGCCCTCAGCACCGCAACTCAATGCCAAAGCTAACGTTAACGCCAAGCTAACACTTCGGAACCGTCATCAGGGTTTTCCCCAATTAAATCGACTGAGAAGCTACGGTCAGTTTTACCGTAAGTGCTTTAGTCACACTATCCTTGTCAGCCCGATAACTTAATTAGCCCGTTTATTTGTTAATTGACCGTTATTAAATGCCGGCATTCAACGAAATAGTGTCGATTTACAATGATGGATATAACATTGACCTCTGGACTAGACCAAAGGTCATTTCCTTTAGATACACAAAATCAAAAGGAATCAAGTCTTTTAAATTAGTTCCTTTTTTACCACTGTGGTGCTAACACGCACTTCCAAGATGGCGTTAACAGCTGATGTATTTTAATCGATTTAAAAAGTGCTTTCCGATAATTACTATTTACAGCATTATAGGAACATAATTTTTGTGCGTCTTTATTCCGTGAGAGCGCGGCCCTTCCCTGTCAAGCCAACCCATTTGTACTGCCATTGTATCTATAGCAATTCTTGTAGCCATAGTACCTATAGCAGTGCAGCATTTTAATATCACGTAGGTATGGTTCAATTGTATGTTGGTATTTAACTGAATAGCTTTCCTTCGAAATTAATTAACTGTCTTATAAAAACAATATGTAGCGACAATTTTATATGTTTGTTGTTTTTTTTTACTATATCCTCCACCCTAGAATTTCCTCCGGTATCGTGAGGGCAGTGTACAAACCTAAATTTCACGAGGACCGTCATACAGACCGGGAACAATTGCTTGTAAGCCATACAAATACTTAATCCGTGCGGGAATCGAATCGTGGCCATTAGCGCTGTAATTGCTAAGCTACTGCGCCATGGAACTGTCAATATAAAACTGAAGAGAAAAGCTTAAGTTAAATATTATTAGTTTACATATTTTTATTTATTTATACTTTAAATGCAGTACATATGGACTTAATGCCACAGAACATTCTCTTCCAACCACCCTTTGGGCTAAACAGAGATAAACATATAGGAGGTGCAGGTAAAAACAAAAGTAAAGGATGATAAAATATGGTCCAGACCAAAGGCACTTTCAGTTAAACTCAAATGTAGAAGACTACTGATACGTTGTCACCTCTTAGGACTACTGGACAATTGAAATTCCTTATCTCTAATTATACTGACGAGCCTACATTTTGAGCCTGCTATTTAGAGTCAGAATTAGTTAAAGGACATACACGTACAGTGATATAGAAAAAGGTTCATAAAATCTAAAAGATATACACACGAAACTTAAATAAGAAAAGTACCGGTAGTTAAAATCGAAGCGAAATAACATAATTATGCAAATACAGGGTTCAAATCGTGGGCAGGACAAACTTTGTCGGGATCGTTCGGCGTATTAATTTCGCGAAATGTCAAAAGTTAAGCCGTTGATAAAGTAAAAAGGCTCTTACGGTGCATGAACGTCGCAATAAAGTGAGCCAATGAGCCTCTTTCCCCACTTCTAAAGTGTGGTCAGCAGAAACATAAAAAAATAGAAAAGTAAAGTTTTTCTTAAAGAAAATAAGGGTGACAAGCCTACCTGATGGTAAGTGGATGTTGTGGCCCATAGAAATCTATATCAAAATGCAGATATGTCGTCACCCCAGAGGACTATGATGGAATGCCTCGTATCCAGTAAAAAGGGACTCCCTACACTCACCAAACGAAATATAGCAGCATTGAGCTGCTATATTATGATCGTGCTCCGTTGGAGCGTGATCTTTCCCTAGTCGAGCCGACCCATTCGTGCTACAACCATAATATAACTGCAAATGGCTCTGCCACGTATATGTTATAAGGTATATTCGCCCCACTGCTGAGTCTTAAATTGCTGTGAGGGTTATGAAGTTAATCGGTCTTCCGCGCTGCTTATCTCTGATGAAAATTTTCCTATACTACCAAGTTCTTTATAAATTAACAACACGAGTTATTGTGAGTTGTGGTCCCCTGAGCTATCACAGACCCGAGCGGAGAAATATATCTAACGGTATTCTAATTCATTGTACCTATAGTTTGTTAAAAAATGCAATAAGCGGCATCAGTCTATAAGTGGTGCACAGCTGGATGGAGAGAGTCATACAATATAAGCATTGCATAACTGCAGAAGTAAAGAGGCGTACAATATTATATTTATATACGTGTTAGGAGAGTTAAGTTGCAGCTATATAATGGTTGTAGCATGAATGGGTCGTCTCGACCGGGGTAGGACCACGCTCTCACAGAGTACCAGCGTAAAATAGCGGCTTAATGCTGCTGTGTTTCGTATGGTGAGTGTAGAAAACCGGAGACCTGTTTTACTGGAAGCGAGGTATTCCATCTTAGTCGTCAATGGTGACTACGCATCTGCAATTTGATTCTTAATCCAGGTTAAATGTAGATGTCTTTGGGCCACAGCATCCACTTACAACCTGGTGAACTGTAAAAAAGGTCGGCTCGACCGGGGAAATACCACGCTCTCACAGAATACCATTACCATTATTAATTCATTTATAGAATTGAATATTAATAAATAAATAGTAATATTAATGACACGTGACGAGACTATACTTACTGCTGATAGAAGTGAAGATTCGTTACTACTCGAGAGGAAATATTACGGTACAACATGGTAACCTACAATAACTTCTTTCGAAGAATTCCTAAGCGATGTAGATACTTTTGGAGAAACCTAATAAGGGGTCTCGTAAGACTTAGTCGATCTATTAGAACACGCCACTTGTAGGTTAACGACACGCTTTCTACTGCGGCCAATAAAATCACTACATGCAATATTATTTCTTTATTTTCATAAATAGGGTTGTATGAAAGGTCATATTTCGTGTTCAAGATAGTAGTATCTAAGGTTTTTATTAGTTGTAATGTGAATTGTTTGTATTTTATAAATTTGACTCTTTAAAGAAGATGGGTTTTTTAAAATATCTGTTTTACGTAGGGTTGTTTGAAAGGCCATCTTACGTGTTTATAATATAGCATTATCGAAAGCTTTTTCTCAGTTGGAATGTGGATTATATTACAAAATCTTTATATAAAATTATCTTTTTTTTAAACCGATGTAACAAACGAACTTATAGACTACGGACACATGCAGCCAACTAGTGGTGTGTTGTTGCAGAATTTTTGACGAACGAAACGCAACCGTTTTTCCGACGACGAAAACGGTTGTAGAACGAAAAGAACGTAGAGGACGAAACTTATCCAACATGGAATAGAATTGCGTTTTCGTCGAGTAAAATGGTTTCAGTTTCTTACAACTATCAACGATTTTTGACTTTACTAACGTTTGTAAACGAATGCGGAACCAAAATCTACAATACAACGCGGCACGTTAAGGACGACGACGCGACGAGTGAGATAGATAATTGAATCATTACGTTCTCGACTGTATATTCATAGGCGTAAAATAAAAAATCAACCAAGTAATCATCAAATAGTTCGAAGACTGGTTTATGCAACACACACATTCACGCACCGATAAAAAGTCCACCTGATAGTGTGTCCTATGTTATGTGTGCCACTGCAACTCTAGGACTTATGAATGTGTGCTCGTTTGTCACTCTCACTTCTTCTGATTGTACGTGCTGTATGCTGCTTCTGGTGGACTCTTGCTCATAGGCATGATAGACACACATCGTATACTCACCACAGTCTATCAAAGGTGCGACGGCGCTGCCGACGCGCCACAAGCGAAAAATATCGAAACATAAATCACGTTATCAAAGTTCCGGAGTACTGACATGTAACGTAATTAACGCACACTCTCAGACACCCCAATTAGTATATTATGTTATAATCGTAGTACATACACTGACTTAGTTAAACATGTTTATGCATTGATCATTTATTTATTAAATTAGTGATACTAATTCGTGAATAATGTTGTGAACACAGTACAAATCCACGAACACAAAGACTTTACTGTGCTAGAAATAAGGTTCATTATTCTTTATTATGTATTAAATGACGGGATTTGTATTAATATAAATAAAACTGCACTTTTAAAAGTCCTATTGCCTTGAGTTACGGTCCATTTCAGTTTATTTTGACTGTAAAGGTTTAGTGTGACTGTAATTTATGTAGTTTCAATTATTTTTCGGATAATAAATTATCCACATTAAAAATGATAGAAATTGTTTCATTAAACGATTCTGAAGAAACTACTTACAGAATGTGCGTTAATTATGTTACATGTTGTATATAGAATAGCTCCAAACTACCACACGGAGCGATGGCTTCTCCCCGGGTTGAACATCTTGCCCGGTGGGAGATATTCCCTTTTCCTTTCACAGCGAAATGGGGATATTTGCCATTGTAGTAGTAGTCAAGGTTTGACAGGCGGATTGCAGATTTTTAATTTTTGTTTGTTATTAAGAAGACACTGTTGCAAAACTCTTGTTTGTTTCCTCCCCCGCCCCCTCTCCACGGGAGATATGGGGTATTAGGTATTCTTACACCAACATTACACGGCCAAATGAAGAAGGTAACAGCTACGTTTTAATTTCTGAGTACTGTTTATCCTTCGAACAATAGGGAACAATGGGTGCTTTATTTATAAAACTGAAATGATGATTCAACTTACAGTCCGCCTGAATGTGACAAAAAATGCATTATCACCTATGAGGCTTATACTGGCTCTCTAAAAATATATTTTAGACAGTAACAGAACCCCGACAGGCTTCTAGGCAGAAAATTCTTACCTGCTATCAAAGGACTAAGATGGAATTCCTTGTTACCAGTAAAATGATCTGTGATCGTGATTCTTTCCCGGTCGAGCCAACCAACCCAAATGGCTCTACCACTTATAAACTATTCTATGTAAATAAATATGGGTAAAAATTGTGCTACCTAAATACATTTAGTCTTTGAAAATCTGACGCACTTAAACGCTGTAGAACTCTCCCAAAACAGTCGTTATTTCCAAAGCCTGTCTGACAGCCCTGTGAGTGGCTGGCACTATTGATTTTCTTACGACCTTCTGGCGGGCGACGCCTGACCCGGCGTTCGGCAGGCAGATCACGTATCACTGTATTGCTTGTGTAACTAGTGAACGCAGCTGACTTTGTTTTGATAATTTGTCGACATCATCAATTCATGATAGTGTGAAATTATAATTCATTCCATTCATTACTAACTATGACCGTGTATTACCTTGTAGTGGCGGTGTAAGAACATTTCCTAACCCATATCATCCCGTAGGTGCCGTGAGACGCGGCAGAGGGAAACGGACCAGGAGATGGGGAGCAGCGTCTTCCTAATAACGACTAAAAATAAAAAAAACTGCGGTTGCCAATCCGCTTGCCAAGCGTGGCAACTATGGCAGATATCCCCCCTATGAGGCAATCTATGGGGGAGGCTGGAACGGTAATGGTGTTACAGCCTATGAAAGTTGCATAGATTGTGGTTAGATCAGATGTTTGACGTAGTTTTTATTTTTAATGAATAAGGTCGAGCAAGTAGATGAGATTGTACATTTGGGAATTGGGATGTGTATTCAGTAGGGATGGGGTTTTTGATAAGGGTACAGGACGACGAGTGAACGCAGGTAAAGTAAATGGGGCTCTACACTCTATTGTGGAAAGTCAGAATGTGTCAAAAAGGCACGTATGGCAATTCAAACCGCTGTGTTAGTCCCTACTCATACATTAAGTATGGTAGTGAAAGTTGGGTGTGGCAGAAGAAGCACGAGAGTAGAATAAATGCTGTAGAAATGCGGTCGTTAAGGAGTATGTGAGGACTGAATCTGAGTGACAGGGTGAGAAATTGTGTGATAAAAGAAAAGTGTGGTTTGCAAGATGCTGATGTGACGAGGATTAAGAAGGCATTACCTTCCTTATCTATCGTGGTTTGGTAAATAATGAATGAGGAAAGAGTGACAAAGCAAATTTGTCACACTTCTTGAGTGACAAATTTGCTTTTCACTTTCTGAAGTGAACGGAAGAGTCGGAAAGGGACGCCCTAGGTTTAAGTTTATTGACCAAATTGGCGATATATTGAAAATGGGCCAGTTTAAGAGTGCCCTTACCCTACGAGCATATATCCGTAGGTATATGAATATGAAGGAGGCGAGATAGGTGTGTTAGGATCGTACCAAATGGAAGTGTGTAGTCTCTGCCTACCCCTCTGGGTGACAAGCGTGAGTGTTTATGATATGAATAAGGTGATAAGAGGACACACATTCCGTCTAAGTGGATACAGTGGCCCATAAACATCTGCATCTATCCTAAACTAAACAGTTGCAACGATGAGCAGGCGGGTTGATAACGGTAGTTTTTTTGAGATATTATCAAAAAGATGCTGCTAACAACATCCTGTTTAATATCGCCCTTTGTGACACCCATGGGATAATATGGGTAGCGAACGTCGCCACCACTAGACAGAAAAAATAATAATGGCAACACTATATTTACTCACTTGGGGTGTAGGGTGTGTTTTTCTTTGACGGAAATTCAATGTTAGAACATAATCCCACAGGAAAAATCCGCAAGTAGTTGGTGCAAACAAACGGTCATATATTACTTGATTGTTGTGTTTCTCATGATGATTATGATGGTGATCGTGATAGCGAAACATATATTATGATATACATAATCGTATATTTCACAAGTTTCGTTACTCAATCCACATCTTCCAGATGTTAGCTGTTAAATACTGCTGGATGCTGCTTTTTGGGGAGGATGTGCTATAAACGACACGATTAGGTGATTGACGATGGAAGTACAAGATGTCTTACAATATTGACCCTACTGCCCGTCAATTTTACATGTGGCTTACACTAGATTCATGTTGAGATCTTAATCGTTCATCAAAAGATAGCTATTTTATACGTTGCAGCTGTATTATTGTTGTAGCAGGAATGGGTCGACTTCACCAGTCAAGGACCTTGCTTTCACAGAAAACCAGCGTAAAATAAAGACTGAATGCCTTTCAGCCTGTAATTATACTGGTTATCTTTAACATTCAGATTAGAACATAGCAGTGTACACACTGATACTCGGTATGACAAATATGATACCTGAAAGGGCCTACCTAGAAGTATAACAGACGGCAGACCCTTCAATAAGGCGTTCTTGTAAACTCCATTGAATTAAATATGATTATAATTATTTTTTTATAGTCTAGATTTAGTCAACCGTGGTAAAATTTGTTATACCAACGGTACAAGGCTGCCTTAGACGGATCTTTATCCATAAATTATGTCTATTTTGAATGTATCGAGCGATTCGTCCGATCTTAAACGACATTTGCAATCTTAAAAAGTAATCGCGCGAAAATTTGCCGACGCAGAACTTCTTTTCAATTCAATTTAGCTCGCAATAAATGTGAAGGAAAATTTAAATTTAGAACATTCGAATTCTCACATGTAGTACAAAATATTATTTTATTAACTGGCCGGTATCTCAGCGTCTCATACAGTTTGTTTATTCAAAATGTTTTTCGTTATAATTTCTGCGTGGTTTACGTATTGTTAGATTGGTTTTATGAGACGTTTCACGCTACCATTAAAAGGCTTGGAGTAAAATTATTTATTGCCCACAGTTTAGGTTTTGGGTATTCATCACAGCTGGTCTGTCGTTTATGTATATTTATAATTGTATAAAATAATGTATTATAAACATCTTTAATTTTCAATGTAACTAAAGAAATGTGTCTATCGGTAAGACCTTTCTAGAATACCTCCGTCATTTTGTTTATTAATCGATGACGTCGTTTCAAACGTTCTAAGTATATTTGCAGCTACGAATTTATACAGAATTCGAGGGTTGACATAATTTAAAAGGTTTTTACGAAATCTATTAAAAATTAAAAACAACAAAACTAAAAGTAACTAAATTATGATACTAAGCCGTGGCAAAGCACTTGTAGTGAAGTTCACAGCACGCGAGCAACCTGGGCTCGATTTCGCGTTCATCGATGCAATTGTTACTCGTAATTTTACGAGCTGATTTAGCACTTGCTCGGCAGTGAAGGAAAACACCTTGAGTAAACCTGCATGTTTCAGGAATAAAATATCTCGAGCAGATGTGAAGTTCACACACACTGGAGCAGTGAGGCGGACTAAACCTTCTCAGATATGAGAGAAGGTATGTGCACATCAGTCGAACATATAAAGAATTTTTGTTTTATATTTCGCAGGTAGAATTATTTTGTGATAATAAAGTCCTCCAGACCGAATTTAGGTCCACTGCGGTCAGCCTCAACGGAAACTAGCCTTCGGCGCAGGACAGGATTACTACGCCCGTATATGTGTGAGATTGTATGCGCAAGCACAGGTGCACTCTCTATTCCTTCACTCTCCTAATCTGATGGGACGGTAAACCGACACGACCGGAGAGAGATCAGAAGACCAACAGCTTTACGTGCTTTCGGAGGGACGGAGGTTAGACACCGCCCCAACTTCCTGTTTCCGGACGGCTACTGAGAATTTCTTGACGGAAAAACTTAATAAAAGATTGACCCGACTCGGGATTCGAACCCAAGACCTCGTGATTAGCAGTCGCACTACTACAACCACTAGACCAACGAGCCAGTCAATAATTTTTGTAATAACCTCTTATATAAAACAACAAGCTTATATAGGAGCGAGCCCCAGTTTCGCTTATATAGGAACTTATTAATGTGGAGTTATTTAGATTAGAAATAGTCAAACACCATATATTTCATAAACTAGCGGTCCGCCCCGGCTTCGCGCGGGTGTTTGCTTGATACATGCGTCAGTTGATTTTTATTTATATAGATATTCCGGATTTCTTCTTGTTTCAAAACAATCTCCCTAGTTTTTCGGATAAAATATAGCCTATACAAGGTGTCAGTATAAACACCGTTGTCCTTGAAACCAGTGGTTTGGTTTCACTTATAAAACGTAAATTCAATGAAAAATAACAACATTTTTTTTTAGTAAAATCTCAATTCATATTTATACTATACAAATCCAGTTTGTCTTGGCCTCGCTTTGTATGATCTTTCCGTACAATGAAAAGTCAGCTTATGTTTCAAATGCCCTTTGCGTTCCAGGGCCTTTTCAAATTTTATGAAAGAAAATAGCCTTTTTTATTTTAAATTCGGATAAATACTTTTATATAAAAGTCAACTACCTATGGTTTTAGTGACAACGGTGTTTATACTAACACCTTGTATATTGCTTGATTCCAATCCATCTGTTCGTAAAATCTGGTTTAGGCATCCCGAAGATTAGTCTGGACAGATAGAATTTTTTTTAACATGGTTATTCACGTGTTAATAGCATAATAATAAACTCCTGAGCTCAATATAAGGCAGTGATTTTTTTATAGAATAAGGGTGACAAATGAGCACACAGTCCACCTGATGGTAAGTGGAAGCTGTGTCCCATAGACATCTACATTTAACCACGATTAAGAATTAAAATGCAGATGCCTTGTCACCCCTGAGGACTAAGATGGAATGCCTCCGTTCCAGTGGAACGGGTCTCCGGTTCTCTACATTCACCACACGAAACACAGCAGTATTAAGCTGCTATTTTGCGCTGGTATTCTGTGAGAGCGTGGTCCTTCCTCGGTCGACCGACCCATTCTTGCTACAACCATAATATAGCTGCAGTGTGGCTCTACCACGTAAAATTATATTATTTTTCGGATTCCCAGACAAATATTTCAATTTCGTTTATATGTGTAAAAGTGTTCTCGAAATTAATCCTCTACTGTGTTTTCCACGAGCAGAGATATCCCTAATTCATATAACAAATTTCTATATAGCAGCGTGCTAATTGAAAACAATAAATTCGCATCTCATTGGATTTATGTTTCGGACCGCTTTGGTTCATATTTCAATGTGAAATCTCGTATTGATTTCAAACTTGCAGGTCTTATGTGATAGTTGGATTGCAATTAAATGGCGGGCCGGTTGACGTCTGTTTGCGGTGCTGTGAGACGTGGGTTTGAACCCGCACAAATAAGTTATTGTATACATGTATTTGTAATTAAGAGCGGCCGCCGTGATCGTAATTCGATCTGGAGAATATTATTCATAACTTTTTTACGGAATAAGAGTGAAAAACGAGCAGACAGTCCACCTCATGGTAAGTGGATGCTTTGACCCATAGACATCTACATCTATCCTAGATTAAGATACAAAACGTAGATGCGTTGTCACTCTTGACTACTAAGATGGAATGAGTCGTTTCCAGTTAAAAGGATCTCCGGTTCTCTACTATCACCATACCAAACACAACAGCGTTAAACTGCTATTTTACGCTGGTATTCATCACTTTGTTATCTTTTTCTGCAGCAAATAAGCAGTGTCTTCCATGTTCCAGTTCAAAGGGTATTGAAAGCCAATATAAGTGCAGGCTACTTTCCTTTGAAAGAGAAGTGAACTTCGTTTAATGTTAGTGGCACGTTTGCCCATTGACTGCAATAATCACTTACCCTCGGGAAGACTTTAAGTTCGGTTTTCATTTTAATTTTATTCAAAAAAATCCACCCTACAAATTATTGCTTTCGGTTCTAAATGTTCCTTTGTGTGCAATTTATGTATGTTGAAGTCTCCATGATACAGGTTTATCCTGATCCTATTGTGGAGTAAACGTTTTGAAAAGAAAAATGTGATGCTATTATTTACTTCTGCGTTAGTTTACGAATTTACTACGGTTGCGGTTTATTTAATTTTTATGGTATAAGGTTGACAAACAGAACACAAATGCCACCTGATGGTAAATAGATGCTGTGGCCTACGGACACCTACATCAATCCTCGATTAAGAATCAAAAAGGGAGATGTTGTGTTATCACGCCCTGAGGACTAAGATGGAATGCATCGCTTTTTTTAAGTATTCCGTTCTCTACACCTTACGAAACACAGCAGCATTAAACTGCTATTTTACGCTGGTATTCTGTGAAAACGTGGTCCTATCACAATCGAGCCGACAGATTCATGCCATAACCATAATATAGTTGTAGCATTCTATCAAGAATAATTATTTATAATAATTATCTTGTTTGCCGAGTAGTGGCGGTTGAGAATATCCACTACCCCATATCTTCCCGTGGGTGTCGTAAGAGGCGACAGAGGGAGAGAGGCAGGAGATGGGCAGCAGCATCTTCCTGATAACAACAATAATATAATAAAAAACTGCGGTTGCCAACCCGCTCGC
>DWHP01001307.1:0-16429 GCA_018247895.1 Parnassius honrathi
ACTAGATGGAGTGACGACCTGGTAAGACATGCAGGAAGTCGATGGATGCAGGTGGCTCAGGACCGTGCTTTGTGGCGGCATACCTTGGGGGAGGCCAATGTTCAGCAGTGGACTTGTGAAGGGCTGTAATGATGATGATGATGATGATAGCGATGCCGTCACACCTGCTAAGCGTAGCAACTGTGGCAAATGTTCTCCCTATGAGTTTTTGTCGGCTCTGTGGCGCCATGCAATGAGTTGCAGCGCTGAGAGCTGCGGGTTCCAATCCCTCAAGGAACAAATATTTGTATAACCTACAAACATTCCGGGTCCTGTGCATTTATGCAAAATTTACGAATGTAAACTGTCTGCTACTACCACTATACGGGAGAAAAATCTTGGAAAAAAATCATCAATGTTGGGGTTTAAAAAAAAGTTCAGGTTAAAGTTGCGGCCTATATACGTCTCACTGCTGGGCACAGGCCTCCCCTTACTTCTAAGATTGGCCGTCCCAATGCGTGTTGGCAAACTACGCGTCTTCGAAATATTTTTTTCTAATTTCTCAGACGTACAGGTTTTCTAACGATGTTTTCCTTTATCGCCGAGCACGTGGTAAATCATCAATTGAAATTAACGATTTCGTTGGTCGGCGGGGATCGAACTCGGGTTACTCGCGTACAGTGGACTCTTGATAGGCTGTGATGAAAAAAACTATGGGTAGTGGGCCACAGCGTCCATGTACCTATCATAAGAAATAATGAAGGAAGGAGCCTCATTTTCAAACGGTAACAGATTATATAACATGTTGATGTTTGAGAAATTAAGAAACGAAGTTTTAATTTCTTATGTCGAATTACAATGAATTTTCATTTCATTTCACTATATTTCATTTTATTCCACTCGAACGACCACTACACCAACTAAGCAGGTTTCTTTTGTCTAGTGATCGTAAGCGCGGTTGCTGTTAATGAAGTTCTGGGTTCAAACCCTGGGTCGGAACAAAATCAATTTTTGAGTTTTACAGTTCCAAAATTCTCAGTAGCATCCCGAAGTCAGGAAGTTGACGGCGTTTCACTCCCGTGCCTAGGAAAACACGTAAAGCCGTAGTTCCCGCAGCGGATCTGCCTCCGGCCGTGTCGAATTACATCGATCTATAAGAGTGAGGAAAAAGAGAGTGCACCTGAGCGTACACTTGGGCACTATAATCCAGGTCTGCGTAGATGGCTAGACACCGTTAAAAATGGCTGTCGTGACCGAAATTAGATTAAAATTATTTCATTAGGTATAACGGACCTATTATTAATATTACATATTCATTAGTTTTATTTCAAAAGCCACTCTTTTACAAAAAATATGCCAGATGGCTAACACACTTCAAGGCGGTTGTTTGTACAGCTTTTATAATATCAATGAAATTTCATTATAAAATTTCAAATTAGATAACATCCAACAGTTTCCTTTCCTTAATTATTCCATAAGGATGAAGATAAATTGTGAAGACAAAGTGCTCGCTCAAGTGGAAACAAACTCATTGCGTTAATGAGCAATAATTAAATAATTAAATAAATTTAATATGAAATTATTAGCGCGTAAGTACTTTTATTAGAAGTTATTTTTATCATCCTAATATATACACGCAGTAGAGCCACGCTGCAGTTATATTATGGTTATAGAATGAATGGGTCGGCTGGACCGGGGAAGTACACAGTATATTAGCGTAAAATAGCAGCTTAATACTACTGTGTTTCGTATAATGAGTGTAGAGATTCAGATACCGTTTCTTACTGCAAACGAGGCATTCTAAGTCCTCAGGGGTGACAACGCATTTGCGTTTTGATTCTTAGTCGAGGATAAATGTAGATGTCTATGGGCCACAGCATCCACTTACCATCAGGTGGACTGTGTGCTCCTTTGTCACCCTTATTGCACAAAAAAAATTAAAAAAAATTGAAAAGTAAAGCAATTGAGAAATCTTGTTTTAATGTATCAGACATTGTGAGTGGACTCTAATCACACAAAAACCGAAGTCGGCACTTGAGTGTTGTAATTTTGTGCACATGACTAACGACAGTAATTTTAAGAATTTCCTTGACACAAATACAACGAAAACTGTCGAGTAAATTTATCATTTACACGTGAATACTGTAGAAATACATCATTATTTGAAGTAATTAATAAATGTAATAGTATTATGTCCTCCGAACCGATTTTCGATCATGGCGGTCAGCGACAATGGAGACCAGCCATCGGCGCAGGACAGGATTATAGTGCCCAAGTGTATGGCCGCAAGCACAGGTGCACTCTGTATTCATTACACTATGAGTGTCGACCCCTTACTCTATGAGGTCCGATGGGACGGTAAAGCGACACAACCGGAGAGAGATCACGCGCAGGACCAACGAGGTTTACATGCTTTCCGAGACTCGGGGGTGAGACACCGCCAACTTACTGACTCCGGGCATTTAGTGAGAATTTCTTGACGGAAAAACTATAATATTTTTCCGTCAAGATTATTTTTATCTCGATCCGGTACACGAACCCGGGACCTCATGATCAGCAGTCACACTACTACAACCACTAGACCAACGCAGGCAGTGTATGATATCGAAATAATTCCCTTATATTGAGCTGAGGCGGTTAATTGCATGCCAATAAAATATGAACAACCGTGTTTTAAATTTTTGTCTGTCTGTCAGTCTGCCCGTCCAATGTTGCAACACAACTTCACGAACTGGTAGTGAGTAATGCGAGGAGTGATTTAGGCCATATTTTATCCGAAAATATTGCAGGCTTTTTTGTTGATAAATCGAAAAAACTGTTACAAAATTGGCCTTTGCTATTTATCTTAAATTTAACCCCGCATTCAAAGATTCTATCCAGACGAATCCAGGACTGGTCGCCAGTTTTAAATAAACACGTAAATAATGTCTGGGTGATTTACGTGTCAACACTCACACCTTTATAATGTTAACCCTTTCCCTGTCCCATGGTTATGTATGAACATTTCTATTGTTTAAACTATTGTGTCTGTTTTGCGGACAGAGAACTTATTAACACATATAAGAATATGTTTGAAGGTACGCGTTGCCCAAATGCGTGTTGGCGAACTTCACCCGTCTTCGTAATATTTTTTTCCGTTTTTATTTCTCAGACATGCAAGTTTCCTTACCGTGTTTTCCTTCACCGCCGAGAACGTAGGACGTCGTAAATCAGCAAGATCTGAGCTATCATGGCTTCTTCTTCCAACAGAATAATTAAAGTAGTAGAGCCATGCTGCAGCTATATTAATGGCATGGTTGTAACATGAACAGGTCGGCTCGAAGGACCACGCTCTCACAGAACACCAGCTTAATGCCGCTGTGTTTCGTATGTGACTGTAGAGAACCGGACACCCTTTTTACTAAAAAAGAGACATTCCATATTGGTCCTCACGGCTGACTATACATCTGCATTTTCATTCGCAAACGAAGATAGATGTAGATGTCTATGGGCCACAGCAACAACTTACCATCAGTTGGACTGTGTGCTCGCTTTTCACCTTTATCCTATAAAAAAGATTGGGTAAAATAGCAGCATATTGCTGCTGTGTTTCGTATGTTGAGTGTAAAATAACTGAAGACTCTGTGACAATGCCTTTGTATTTTGATTCTTAATCGATGATGTAGGTAACGATAAGCCATGTAGTGACAGTGTTAGAAATATACTACTAGGTACATAATATCGTCCCATGGACGTCGTAATAGTCGACAGAGGGAAACTGAAAGAGGCAGCAGCACCTTCCTGATAACAACTTGAAAACTGCGGTTGCCAATCCGCCTTCCAAGGATGGCAACTGTGGTACTATCTCTCCTAGGAGGCAATCAATGTAGAAGGACTATGTTCAGCTGTGAAATTGTTTAGGCTGTAATTGTATGGTCTATAGACCACAACATCCACTCACACTCAGGTGGACCGTGTACTCAATATTAGAGGATATTAATGTGGGTGGGAGGAGCTAACAAATATCTTCTGGATCCAGGTTAACTTCGGGTCATTTGATCATACGCCTGATCTGCGTCAGCTGTGTAATTTCGTACGAAATGACCAATTGAGGTCATACTTACACAATGTATTTGTTTTGTCGAGACGGTTGTTCATAGCTACGTTAGATCCGATTGGCGGTCCTGAGTCAATTTTTTTGTAGGACCAGGGTGACAAACGACGCAGTCCATTTGCAGGTAAGTGGATATATGGCCCATGGACACCTATATTTATCCTCTATTAAGAATCAAGATGCAGATGCGTTGTTATCACTGAAGAATAAGATAAAATGTTTTGTTTAATAAATTCCTTTATCACGCACCGAAACTATTCTAATTCACAATACATTAACCAAGGGTTCCCCGGTTTGAATCCCGAATCGGACCAAAATCGATTATTGGGTTTTTCTGTCAAGCAACTCTCAGTAGCATCCCGGAGTCAAAAAGTTTACGATGTTTCACCTCCGTTCCTCGAAAAGCACATAATGTTGTTGGTGCTGCGCTTAATCTTTCTCTAGTTGTGACCTTCTTTTTTATAGCATTAGTTGACAAACGAGCACACAGCCACTTGATGGTAAGTGGATGCTGTAGCCCATAGACATCTACATTTATCCTCCATTAAGAATCAAAATGCAAATGCGTTCTAGGACTAAGATGGAATGCCGATTCCGATCGATGATGATCGATTCCAAAACATACGCGTGCACTTTATACGCTCGTCTTGGGTAGATGGCTAATCTCCATCTAGTCTTGCTACTGTGCTCAAAATCGGTCTGAAGGGCACCATTTTTATTTATCTTTACAGTTCAAGTGCTAAGAAAAAAATTAGAAACCCGATTTGTGGCGGCTTCGATCAACAATCCAACTTGGTAAGGTAAGGAAAAGTGGCGGTATGATTGAATTACTGTTTTCATATTGTATAAAGTGTAGGAGTGACTTTGGGGTAAAACTCATGGCGCCACCTACTGGAAATAACAGAACATCTGCCGGGGCAGCTGGAATAATTATTATCAATAATAATTATTATTACTACTACACACAGAATTATAGGTTCACAATAATACGCATGCACATTAATAACATCTGTAAGAAACACACCGTGTACATTTAACAAATTAACTAGTAAGTATTACTAATTGGCTTATTCTGCAATAACCGGCCAAATTTACAGAGAAGGTTAAAAATAGGTAATATAGGCAAATGGTGAAGAAAAATTAATTAAATAAATCTGAACATTATCCTTTTTGTTTTTTACATTCAAAACGTGTGGTAATGCATTATTTTTGTTGTGCAATGATTTTACTGCCAACGCACACATTCGTAAGGGTCGATTTGTAGGCATTGGTATGCAAAAACGTCGTTGCCCATAAATCAGATTTAATTCGGGATAATTTCAAATAAAAATAGAAGTCATATTTACGAAAACTGCAATAACGGTGTATCATTATTTACATATTTCAACTTATTTTTAAAATTTGACTACTCTTTGATAAATAACCCTGTATAATGCAGGGCAACGGGAACAGGCCCTGTACTCGCTGGGCATTATGCTCAGCACTGGTTTCAGCCGGTCTCCGCTGGTGTACGCCTCACAATGTAAGAGGGTGCTCCACTCTATGTGGCCATATCTCAATATCGCTACATAGATCGATAGATCGTTCTTATACTTTCAGCTAGACCTCAGATCCATATTATTATTAACATTACAATAATTACAGACATTGAATTGTAAGATTAGTTTATTTTCTAATTGATTCAATTTAGATTACATAACAAAACATGTAATTTAAAAAAATCTATGAACTGACGCCCGTTGGTCTGTGCGTCAGTGAATTTTCTCGCCTAATAGAAATATTAGCAATAGATTGAGACATATAGTATTAAATAAGATTCCATTTATTCTAAGGAGGATCTGTATTGATCTTTGTTTAAAAGTTGTTAATGAAAGTCGATCAGATTCTCTGTTTTTTTTTTTTTTCTTGAAAATATTACCGTTACTCTTTCATCTCTTTTAATTTTAATTTTTTGACATAATAAGCATGTAAGGCGTGCACTTTTGGATTTTTGAAATATATTTTTTTCAATTTTAGAAGTCAATGAAATGTAAATTTTAAGAATGGTCAGCTAGTCACTCCTGAGAGCAACGCATTTTTATTCTAAATCGGGGATAAATGTAGATGTCTATGGGCCACAGCATCCACTTACCATCAGGTAGACTGTATTCATTTTTTAGAATTATTCTATAGGTATAAAAAAGCAAAATCTTTTTCCTCTCCGACCCGCCAATGCTTACCGTTTAGTGAGACTTCTTATTCTGCCCGTGAACCCACCTGAATAGGCAACTACCAAATTCTGCCGCTATACGGTAGCATTTTTTTAAATTCTAGTATATAAATGCATTCCGTATAATTCCTCAAAGGAAAAGACGGACTGAAGATTATCTTCAAGTTCGTTGCAAGAGACCATAGGTTGTATTACCTACTAATCATTGGTTGTACTGTTTGCTATTTTGTCGTTTTAATATAATAATAATGTAACCAAACTGGATTGGATCCAATGGAAATATGTGCTAAGAAGAGGTCATCAAAATAACCTCTATCTGCTTAAAGTCTATCTTAATAGTCTCTAGCACAGACGCAAAAATGGCGACGTCCCGGTGTTCTGCGGGATATATTAGAGAGAGTTTGTGCAGGAGTTGTATGATTTCATTTCTCTTTTCTTTTCCCACCATCGAACAACCAGACAGATAGCGGGACTCTACCGTTTTGTAGTTGATATTCCATGCATTCGAATCAAACGGTTTGCTGTTTTGACGTGTGTACAGTAAGAGATTTGAAAGAAAATAAGAAAACACGTTTTTTGTTTTCTTTTGTAGGATAAGGATGACAAACGTCCACCTGATGGTTAGTGAATTCCGTGGCCAATTAACATCTACATCTATCCTCGATTACGTATCAAAACACGGATGCTCTGTCACCCCTGAGGACTAAGATGGAATGCCTCGTTTCCAATAAAAAAGGGTCTTCGGATCTCTACACTCACCATACGAAGCACAGCACTGAATGAGTCAGCTCGACCGGGGAAGGACCACTTTCTCACATGTGTTTCGTATGATGTGTGTAGAGATCCGGAGACCCCTCTTTATTGGAAACGAGGCATCCCATCCTAGTCGTCCGGGATGACAAAGTATCTGTGTTTTGATACGTAATCGAGGATAAATGTAGATGTATATGGGCCACGGTATCCACTTACCATCAGGTGTCACCTCGTTTGTCACTCTTTTTCTAAAAAAAAACCTAGTATGACAAATGAAGCTGCCAAAAACAATATTCCCATCAAATATGGCATTAATTTGGTAATTAAAGTGTCGAAATAATTATAACATTTTCCTGTGGCTCATTGACTTTCACTGGATCATTCATTTAAATCGTAATCATATGCAAAGACCCGATTGTATTTCATAACGTGAAAGCAGATATCATTCCCATAGGATTTTTCCCACATGCATGAATAATTTTAGTGTTTTCTTTTAATTTATAAGACTAAGCACTCGCCATATACACAGAGAAAACAACTCGACTTTGGCACCCACAATATAATTTCAACGCTATATCAAGTAGACAATAGAAAATAATTTTGTCAGCAACTTACTCGCACATATTCAACACAACTAATTTTACGAATTTTATCGTGTTTAGTTAAAAAAATTATAGAAGATGAGACAAACGAGCATGCGGCTCGTCTGATGGTGGGTGTCAACGCTACCCATGAACAACTGCAGCACCAGAGGAATTGAAGGTACTTTGCCTACCTTTTAAAAATGAGTAAGCTATTTTCTTGAAGGTCCCTAAGTCGTATCAGTCCGGAAAAATCGCCGATGGTACTCGATTCCATAATGAAGTCGTGCAATGTATTTTTACTTATTTAATTCCCAACGTTTCGAGCACAATATCAATAATCATGAGGTGGAATGAGTTTTTGACGTTCTGATGTCATAGTTAAGGGAAACTACCTTCAACTCTTGAACATTAAAGTCTCGTTTGAGTTTGGATTTAAATGTTGAGTTTAAATTTTTACTATGGGATCTCAAGCAGATGATAGCACTCGGCCGTCTTCTCTATTGTTTATGGAAGTTGTAAAATGCCCGAAAGGTCGAGAATTAAAAAAGTTAAATCTATAACGCGATTAAATCCGTAAAATTAGATTTGTGTAATTTAGAGAATTCACGTGAATATAAGGGATCATTACTCGCACACAGTTTTACTTTTCATTCACTATTTCATTACAGACCTTGAAATGTTCTCTACTGAATTTAAGCCACCTCAGCAATTTTTGTTTCCACACTTAACAAGAAAGTCCAACAAACACGGCTTCAAAGGTACCAAATGACTCTCAGATTGAGGCAGATCAGGTCTATAGTTCGGCCACCCATCATAACCGTGGAGAGCAGGGGGAACGGCACTTTGTGATAATAACACTCCTCTTCCTGTGCAACTCCACCTCTTTCGGCTGTGGTTGGATGAACCAAGACACCACGTAGCGGGGCCCTTGAGCCAGCTATGTGGGTTTCTCTTACTTAACGTAAAGAACAAGCTTTGGCTATCAAGATCCTCCACGATGACAGATTAGGAACCCATTCGGGAAGGAGGTAAGATACCTATGCCTATTGAGACGTATATAGATTGTGATACCTTGCTTTTAATTTGAGACACACGAATAAAACATGAACATTTTATTTTATTATGTTGCGCTACAAAGAAAAGATCAAAACAGGTCGGTTCGATTTGGTAAGGACTACACTCTTACAAAATACCAGCAGGTAGCAGTATAATGCTGTTGTGTTTCGTACGATAAGAACCTGATACCCTACTGGTAGTGAGGCCGTCCATTTTAGTCCTCAGGTGCATCACACCTGCAATTTACCATCAGGTGACTTTATGCTTGTTTGTCACCCATATATCTATAAAAAAAGATTAAATAATAATGAAAAAGATTTCATACTTAAGAATAAGGATAAACGTAAATGTGAAAATATGTGATTTCAAACAATAGTTTGTCCGTACAATCATAACGCAATGGTAACCGGATACGTGCAAAAAAATTGGTACCTGCACACTATCTACGCCGTCAACTAGATCCATTGTAAGCTCCCATTTCACTTTCGCTGCCGTCACGGCTGTTCTCTCAAGGTTAAGGCTTTCCAAGCGACCGCAGCGTTTTTAGTTATATCTTTGTAATGGATCTTTGATTTGGATGGCTTTGATTTGAATACTCAAAGATCAGCGGTTAAAATGATTTAGACCGCTCATTCTCTGTGAATAATTTCTAGTGAATATACCATCGTTTTAACTGATAAAAGGTAGGTAAAGTTAATAACCGTGTAGTGGTGGTGTAAGAATATCCACTACCCCCTATATCATCCCGTGGGTGTCGTAAGAGGGGACAAAGGGAAACAAATCGGGAGATATCAGGAGATGATGCAGCGTCTTCCTAATAACGACTAAAAATGCAGTTGCTAAGCTGCTTGCCAGGCGTGGTAACTATAAGAATAAGGTCAGTATCACCCCTCCCCTCTCTCGTATGAGGCAATCTAAGGGGAGGCATATTTTCGGCAGAGGACTTTTACATCTGAAACGGTAAAGTCAATATATTTGTTTTATTTTTAGTTCATTCCATCCTTTTATTTGAGTCTGAAAATATTATAAACTAATATCCTTGAGACCGAATTTCGGTCCCAGCGGCTTGCCTCAACGGAGACCAACCATCGACGCAGGACAGGATTATAGTGCCTAAGTGTATGCGCAAGCACAGGTGCACTCTGTATTCCCTCGCTCTCATAAACCGATGGAACGATAAACCGACACGACCAGAAAGAGATCAGGCGCAGGACCAAAGGCTTTACGTGATTTCCGAGGCACGGGGAAGAGACACCGCCAACTTCCTGACTCCGGGCATTTCTTGGAATTTCTTGACGGAAAAACTCAATAAATATTTTTTTGGCCCCATCCGAGTTTAAAACTCAGTACCTTATGATCAGCAGACGCACTGCTACAACCAGTAGACCAACAAGGTAGTCGAGACATAAAATATAGCACTGTACTAGAGGACAGGAGTCCTAGAAGACGAACTCTTACCTATTCCTGGACGAAAACTGTGGAATTTTCTGACTGCATGTTCCAAAAATTGATTTTTGATCCTGGGATTCAAGGACCTCGTGATCAGCAGTCGCGATCACAACTAACGAGATAGTCAGCAGAGCTAAAATATTTTCATCGCGAAGGCGCTTTACTGATGGACGATCAACGGATGTTAAAAAGTTAAAGTTAAAGTTACAGCCTATATACGTCCCACTGCTGTTCACCGGCCTCCCCTTATATCTGAGAGGGTTTTAGGGCAAGGAAGTATCCGCCGCGCTACCCCAATGCGTGTTGGCGAACTTCACATGTCTTCGAAACATATTTTTTCTTATTTCTCAGACATGCAGATTTCCTCACGATGTTTTCCTTCACCACCAAGAACGTGGTAAATCAGAACTTAAAATTGCAATTAACAATTTCATTGGTGCCGGCGAGGATCGAACCTGTGGTGCTCGCGTACTGTGAAATTTACAACGAGCACTAACCATCTGAGCTACCACGGCTCTTAAATAGTCTCAAAAACCATTCGTAACCGTTTTCTTGTGCGAGACTTTGTGATGTATCAAATCTACAGTAATGACGGGGACCCTCTAGTGTATGATCACACACTACTATATATTTATTTTCATTTAAATTTTTCATATGCATACACAATGTCACCCATAAACTTAATACCTAAAATATTCTCTACCAGTCTGCCTTGGGTTGATGCAGAGATAGAATTATGTGGGTGTAAGAAATAAAACTGATGTAAAAACATAAGTTTTGTAAGTTCTGTTTCTTCAACACGAGATTATTAGTTTGTTTGCACTATACATTTAAAGGAGACCACCACTACCACGGGGGCGTTTGGTTGATAGGCGGGATTTGGGTGAAAATGACCAGCTTCCCGCCTTAACTTTTTAATTGATGTCAGTAAAAATCTCAAAAGATCTTTTTTGAGATTTTTTTTTCGGCTTTTTCCGGCCAGGTCGCGACGATGGCGGCAGCTTCTAGCTTGTCTCTATCGAGCCTCTTGAGGCACCAACACCGTGGTGTGCTGCTTTTTCGACGAATGGAATTACTGTCGAAGTAGCGAAGTGTGACATCGAACACGATGTGGCGGTGATCCGATAATGTAACCACCTCCGTTGCAACTCGCCAGCCCGACAGCATTCGCATTGCAGGAGGAGTTGCCCATGTGAGGTCCACAATGGACTCCCCCAGCCATAGCATACATGTACTCTCAGAGTCCCGATTTAATAGTCGGAGGTCCAGACCAGCCGCCCGCTCCATTGCAATCTCTTCTTTCGGATCGTCCCTGGTCTCCCATCGTCCTAGTATGCGCGTTAAAGTCTCCTAGGATGATAAACAGACTAGGTAAGCACCCGCGCACTTAATCCGCCACCTCGTCCAGGTACTCCTCGTAATCGGCGAGAGTCCTGTTGGGAGAGACATAGCAGACCACTATGACCAGGGTGCCCCACTGCACGGCAACAAAGCCCTGCCTACTTTGCAGGAGGACGCAGGGTGGAGCACCATCACCCCCCCCCCCCAGTAGATTTTTCAGTAAGAATTTAGATTCAAATATAATAAATTGTTTTGAAGTATATATGTATGTATATATACTTCAAAACAAGGAGGAGGTTCTCAATTCGATTATATTTTTATGTGCGTTGCCTCAGAACTTTTTATAGGTGAAACGATTTTCATGATTCTTTTTTTATTTGAAAGCTGGTGCTTTTCATATAGATATATAAATTTGATACAGATCTTTTTTATCTGTAGTAGTTTTTGAGTTATCCTTAATAATGCGTATTTAATTGACTTCAACTACATTGATGATATTCTCATTTCACAAGTAGTAGTGCTTACACTAGTGTGTTTCGATCTGAAGAATATGGAGGGCTAGTATTAGAAGCTGTGAGGCACTCTATCTTAGAGATCAGAGGTAGGATGACACAACTCTAGCTTTCTTTGTTTAAAATGTACTGCAGTAGTACATGGATGGCAGTAGATACATACCGTCATATACACAGTAAGTAAAAATACCCGCACATATTTACTTATGATAGAGATATATAAGAACAAACGCCTGTTTGTTCTTATCTCGTAAAATTAAAAATTTTGTACAATCGACCTCAATATAAATAAAATGAGAACATCATCAATGTATTTGGAGTATTATTAAGGATAACTCAAAAACTACGGGTCAAATCTTAGTCAAATTTATATAAAAATTATATATAAAAAAGAATGATCGAAATTGATTCACCTAAAAAAATTATGAAATAACACACTTCAAAAAAAATATATTAGTTATTAGTTAAAAATACATTATACTGTTTCATACATTTACAAATTAAACATTTCTGTATAGATCGGACCAAAATAAATAATTAAAAGCTGAAGGTACTCCGAGATAGCTTTGACATCGGGACTTCATTTACATTAGTCCCCCGTAACCTGGTGCTGCAAAGCAACCGAAACGTCAGGAATTAATAATTTAAAAAAAATTAATAGCGATAAAATCTGTTAAATTAGTTTTGTTCAATGTGTTGTTCGCGTGTATTAAGAAATTATATGACTAACCTAAATTGCATTTAACGAAAGCTATACAGACGGCTACAGTTAAGTATAACAACGTTATAAGTTAACATAAACTTCGATTATTGTTACCTGAGTGATAGACAAGGTCATTACAGTGTATTAGCACACAAAGCAAGGCCGCCTGTGTGTCCGGCTGTCCGTCCCCCAGCATTACTCATTGAAAGGCATTAAGTCTTTGAATTGGTGTACTCCGCCCTCGCAGTGTGTAGTTTGCGCGTTGCTATTGATTTATCGATCATCAGATTGCTGAATGAATAATTCATTCGTTCACTCATTATAGCCTATAAAAAGTCTACCGCTCCCCTCCATGCGCCTCCCCACAGAATGCCTAATATTTGCCCTAAGTGCCACGTTTAACAGACGATTAGGCAACAGCAGTTTTTATAATTTTAAGATGTTATTATGGAAATGGTGCTACCCTTCCAGCGCATTTTCCTCTGTCGCCTCTTACGAAAAATCCTCGAGAATATATTTAAATAAAAACAGTAAAGTTACAGCCTTTATACGCCCTGCCGCTGACCACAGGTCTTGTATCGTCTCTGGGAAAGATTAAGGGCAAGCAGGTATCATGCATTGCAATGTAACAACCCTCTCCAATGCGTGTTGGCGGACCTCAGATGTTTCCGAAATAAGCTTCTTTAATTTCTCAGACATGCAGGTTTCCTTGTGATGTTACGTAACAATTTTGTAGGTGTCAGTGGGGATCGAACCTGAATAGCTCGCATTTTACGATGGGCGCTTAGCACCTATGCTATCGCGACTCCGACGAGATGATATGGGATCCTCCTACTCCGCCACTTCACGGTCTCCAACAATAAACTTAGTACTAGGGCCACCGAGCTTTACCTGACTTTAGCAAAATATCTATCTTTCTCAGGAATAAATAAACTTGAAATGTAATCATTATCTAAATACAAAATTAAGTCCAATTCGTAGGAGCCGTTTCCGAGAAACTAATACAAAAATCCACACGCTTAAAATAAAGGAATATGATAGTGCTGAATGCATTTAACATTATGAAGCAAGCAAATTTTATAATGGTAGAGTTTATATAGAATGAACAGGCCACCTGATGGTACCTAAGTCGATGTTGAGAAAAACATCTATCCTCTATTAATAATCAAAATTCTGAATGCGTTGACGTTCCGGAAGACTGATTTTTCCATCACCTCCTGTGGTCAAGTTTCACACCCATCGCCAAAAAAGCGATATTGGGCGGTAGAGTAAAAGGCGAGTGTTCTAAACTGTACATTATAGGACTTAAAATCTACAAATTCACGTGGGAAAACTTTTTACTGGAGGTAAATTGTTTTAATTACTTCCACCTTGAGTTGGTTAATCTTTCACTCACGGTTTTCGTGAGCTCCTGCCTTCCCGGATGTGGGTCACGTGAACTTAGACAAATCTAAAGCGGATCAGGACATATAGTAACTACTAATGTTGTGACCGTATACATTTTATATTATACAGTGTTGCATGCGTGTGCCCGGCATCCATACTGCATCTACGTAATGGTTGTAGCACGAATGTGTCGGCTCGCCCGGGGTGGGACCACGCTCTCACAGAATATCGGCGTAAAAAGCAGCTTAATTCTGATGTTTCCAATAGCGTTTTCACGCACACACACATACACGTACACACACCATCTTAGTACTCAGAAGTTACAATGTACCTTCATTTTGATACTTAATCGAGGTTAGACGTAGAAAAATAAAGGTCATAGCGTCTACTTACCATCAGGTGAACTGTGTACTTGTTCACCCTTATTCTATTAAAAGGGGATTCGTAATTCGACTTTATGTTTTTCAGGGTTTTTATTATTTCAGACACAATCAATTACAATGCCGTATAAAAAACGAATCATACAAACCAATGAAAATGGAATTGATTTGATTTACAATGATACATTTTATGTTAGTTACAAGGGCCCTTGTGCTTTGTTGGTAACCTGTTTTACTGGGTACCCTGCTAATCTACCAAGACAATGCAACGTCAATCAATAAATAACAAAAGCCAAAAGCCAGCACAAGGAAATAAATGTCGGTGTGTGAATAATGCTTTGACAAATGGTGTAGCATTCAAAATATGAAATTGAAGTAATAAATTGTTCAGTTTCACCGTAGTTTAGTGCTCCCGTGTTTTTATGTATGATGACTTATAAAAAGTACATACCGTTATCACCTTAACCTTTCCAGCCTATTTAAGTCCACTGTTGAACAAAGGCTTCCCCACAGATTGTCTCACAGTGGCGTTTTTATTTGCGACAGTTGCCACGCTCGGCGAGCGGGTTGGCGACCGCAGTCATTTATATTTTTAGTCGTTATTAGTAAGACGCTGCTGCCCATCTCCTGGTTTGTTTTCCTCTGTCACCTCTTACGACACCCACGCGACGATATGGTGGAGTGGATATTCTTACTGATCATGATCAATTCTGACTACCCTGATAAATGATAACTTATACTCAACAGTGATTTAATCGATGATAGTGAATTGACACGGTCGAGTGTCAATCGAGTGTAGTGACACGGTAAAAAGTACATGTCGATAAATTTTTAGGATGCTAATCGTATTTTTATTCTACACTCATACTTTTTAAAAGGGAAATGCCCGAAAATCCTGAGGTGTCCAATATATGGTGGTTTTTATAGCATTGGGTGACAAACAAGCACATAGTCCACTTAATGGTAAGTGGATACTGTGGCCCATAGACAAAGCATCAAAATTCAAATGCGTTGTCATCTCTAAGGACTAAGATGAAAAGCCTCGATTACAGTCAAAAGGGTACCCGGTTATCTACACTCACTATATGAAACCCGCTGCTATTTGACGCTGGTATTCTGTGAAAGCGTGGTCATGTCTAGGTTGAACCGACCCATACAGGCTGCAACTATACTTCTAATATAACTGCAGCATGGCCCTACCACGTATAAAAACGAATGCAGGAAATAGAGTGAATGTGTTAATCCCTATTTTAATGTAAGGTAGTAAAAGTTGGGTGTGGCAGAAGAAGCACGAAAGTGGAATAAATGCTGTAGAAATGCGGTCTTTAGAGAGTATGCTAGGGTTAATCTGAATGACAGGGTGAGAAATTGTGTGATAAGAGAAAAATGTGGTGTGCAAGATAATGTTGTGACCAGGATTAAGAAAGAAATGCTTCGTGTTCTGCAGCGTGGCTCTACCACGTAAACTATAATATAGCTGTAGTGTGGCTCTACCACATGAAAATACATGGTAAATATTTGGTAAACACATACTCTATATATATAATACCCAGTCCAGTAATGCCAAGCTAAGATGCCAAAGATGCAAGACATATGGTACAGAAATTGTTATGCTTGTCAAACATGGCGATTAAAGCAAATACATCGCTCCGTAGAGATCATTTATCAATAGTGCACTGTGTATGGACTAATGAGTACAAAGAGATGTCATAGATTTATTTAAATTTCTTTGGATGAAGGTTATACTGGCAACTTTTTGTAGGAGGTAGGAATCCTTAGCTAGGTACCAATCTTTTAGCTCTTTGTTTTGGCATATAGCAGTGCTAGTATATTAGGTCGGGGAAAAAGTTTCTTTAAATTTTATATATACAAATTCAAGTCATTTTTTTATTTATTTACATTTAATTATGATACATACTGGATGATCTTAACCGTCTGGAAAATAGGTGTATAACAGGTGAAAGGAATAGAAGCCTATGGCACT
>DWHP01001308.1:0-16425 GCA_018247895.1 Parnassius honrathi
ATGAAAAATTCCGGCTGGGACGAATATATATATATATATATATATAGTTTGCGATAGCGATGTGTGGCATTCCATCTTAGTCCTCAGATGTGACACCGCACACGTAGCCTTCTCTGTGTGAATTTAGGAGCAGGTGTTCATGGACTGCAGGAGACCATCAGGTTGACTTAATTATATTTATTTATTTATTTTATGTTTTTTACGTGGTAGAGCCATGTTGCAGCTATATTGTGGTTGCAGCACGAATGGGTCGGCTCGACCGGGGCAGGACCAAGCTAAAGCTGCCAAAATTCAAGAGTAATGCTACTGTATTTCGTATGGTGTGTGTAGAGATCTTAGTCCTCATCCATCTTAGTCCTCAGGGGTGACAACGCATTAGCATTTTGATTCTTAATTGAGGATAAATGTGGATGTCTATGGGTCACAGCATCCACTTACCATCAGGTGGACTGTGTGCTCGATTCTCATTATATGCTATTAAAAAAAATCGAATGCGGTTTTTAATGTGTGTTACCTCAAAACTTCTTTCTAGGTGAACCGATTTTGATAATTCCTTGAAAGCTGGTACTTCTCAGATGGTCCCATATAAATTTTATCAAGGTCTGACCTTGACTTGACTTTTTGAATTATGCTTTATAATGCGTGTTTAATTGACTTCGACTACATTGATGATGTTCTCTTTTTAAATTTTATCACTTGTTTAGAATCGTGTTACAGAAATTCGTTTACAATAATAACAACTCATAATGATACCATGCAATGTGAATATTTTAAAATGGCAGATTAAACAAAAGAGTAATAATATGTACCTGTAATACAGGTTTTTTTATACCTACATCTGGCACCAGTCTCTCACAACTTAGGTATGAGTCTGGCACTTTTGTAATACTTAGTAAGAATACCTATCGTGAACAGAGAATAAATTGATTCATTCAAAAGATTTACGCTTTCAGGAGAGTGCTTCGCTTATGCAATTCTATATTTGGTACACATTAAGCTTCGTAGTGTTCGGCTTTGTTGTGACGATCCTGGAGTTTCTTCTCCGAATCAAACGTGAGCAGCTGTGGAGCTTTATTGCCTTAATGGCAGATGTAACATATTTATTTGGTACGTATAGCCTTGAATGGATATCATATAGACCGGACACATGGTACTACTGGCCGTATGAGGAAGCTCAAGGTCGCTTAGCGAGCTATACTAGGGGTTTCTCCGGATGATAGGCTTAGAAATTAATATATACGCAATAGAACTAGAGTGATCGACATAGTCCAATGGATTAGGAAGCTAAAGTGGCGACGGCCCGGTCTGTCGAAAAACCGACAACCAAAATGGGAGAATGTTCTCAAACGGCACCCTTATTCCGGTGAACGAAGTGTAGAACGACCCCCACACTGAGTGCTGTGGCGACCTGGTAAGAGATGCAGGAATCGATTGATGCTGGTGGCTCAGTTCAGCGCTTTGTAGCATTCTTTGGGGAAAGTCTATGTTCAGCAGTGGGCTTTGATAGGCTGAAACGGTGATTACGAAAACGCTGTTGCCCATCTCCTGGTTTGCTTACCACCGACACCCAAAGGGCGACAAGGGCTGGTGGATACGCTTACAACACTACTACACCGACTTCACTGATTGACGTCATAATAGTCACACAGTAGTTTTAAGTTTCTAGAGACGACAGTTTATAGCTATGCTAGAATCCGATACGTGGCGCTGCAGAGAAGTTATAAATAAATTCTATATTTGTTAGTTTGGTACAAAAGTGTGTTTAGTGTCAAAAAAAAAAATCAAATCTGCAACACATAGATACGCTGTGGTCGAATTAATAATTTTACGTTAAGTAAAATCCGAAATAACTCCAGGAGTAAAAGACCAGCCAGCTGGAGTATTGTGCAATAATTGTTTGCTTTTCGAGTCCGAACGAAACGTTTACGTTTGTCATTATGTTTGACTCAACGTCCGAATTCGAAGGTGAATCTGTTAAATACATAAAAGTTTTATATGAGATATAGAACAGGTACTTGGGTTGCCAACTTTTTTATCAAACTGTTTGTAATCTTTTTATTTATCTTTTTAAAAATCGATAAACATTTGGATTTTCTCCGATATCGAGGAGACAGTTTACTTAGATAAATTGCACAAGGACAAACATCCAGACCCGAAATAATTATTTTTCAGACCTTACAAATACTTGTTCCGTGCAGAATTCGAACCCGCCGCCCTCGGCGCTATAACTCATTGCTTAGCTACTGCGCCACGGTGCCGTACGGTTTTGTATGAGTGTAGAGACCAGTGGAAACGAGCATTCCCTCTTAGTCCTAAGGAGTGACAACGCTTCTGTGTCCGTCACTGTCAGGTGGACTAATTTGTTACACTTATTTTATTATCTTCATTTAATATATTCATTAAAGCATACAAAAGTTCACTGCTGAACATAGCCCCCCCCCATAGATATTCTCGTAGGGGGGATATTTCCATAGTAGATACGCTTGGAAAGCGTGTTGGCAACCGCTGTTTTTTATTTTTTTAAGTTGTTCTTGAAGGCGCTGCTGTCCATCTGCAGTTCCAATTTCCCTCTATCGCATCGAGATGATACGGGGTATGGGTATATTCTTAAATCGCCAAAATTACAACAATAACATTATCTTAGAAACAATTTTTATACGTGGTAAAGCCACGCTGCAGCTATACTATGGTTGTAGCACGAATGGGTCGGCTCGACCGGGGCGGGACCACGCTCTCACAGAATACCAGCGTAAAATAGCAACTACTGCTACTGCTGTGTTTCGTATGGTGAGTCGTCATTCTATCTTAGTTCTCAGGGGTGAAAACGCATCTGCATTTTGATTCTTAATCCTTGATAAATGTAGATATCTATGGGCCACAGCATCCACTTACCATCAGGTGGGCTGTGTGCTCATTTGTCACCCTAATTCTATAAAAATTGCATTATAAATCGAGACGAGTATTCTATTTTCAGTTATATTTTGGTGTCTCCCCCTAATCGACGCATACAGAAAGACGCTGAACGGAGATTCAAACTTAAAAAGAACGTCCGCAGATAAGGTCATATAAACAAACTTGTGGCTCTAATTCATACCAAATAATAATATTATGACGTATTTTTCTTTTACTATTTAATAAACAATGAAAACCTAATTCCTTGTTCTTTAATCGTAAACCATATTAGTACTCTAATCCATATTTAATGCGGGGAAGAACCTGAACGTTGTTCAAACCAATTTTAAAAGCTAATGACTTAAAACGTATTGTTGCAAGCTATAATTGATGCCCCTAGCGCCATTTAGTGTCCGGGATACAGAGCGATGGGATCTCTCCAGAAAACGTCAATCTTGAAGCCCCACACTCGAACTTTCTGCGTTTAGTCGTTCGGCGCCCGTATTTACGGGAAATTCGGGATGTTTCGTCGTCGTGTAAAAGCTGTATTTACCGCCGCTGCGAGCCGCGATCGGGACAGTATTGAATTTGGCGAGACAAGCAAAGCTTCGGAGCGAAATATAGTGAATCAGTGTGATTAAATATTAGTGTCTTTTAAGTTTTAATTGGTGTACGGCAATAAAAGTGTTAATTTTGGTAATTCAATCGGCAGTTTTTATTGTCACGAACCTCAAGCTCGTAACGATATAATTTCATTTGTTCGTTCAAAATCTAACAAAAAATCTTTCATAGCATGTCACCATTATTGCGAAAGTGCCAATGATATATGGAGACCAAAAGACATACATTTTAAATTTAACTAGAATATTGCATAAAATAGATATATATTTGACATATCTAATATGGAATTTTTGATAGTAAACTTAACAGCAAGCAAGCAACCCGGGTCTGATCCCCACTAGCATCAATGAAATTATTAGTTGCTGATTTACCACGGGCTTGGCGGAGAATAAAATCATGGGTAGGAAACTAGCGTGTCTGAGAAATTTAAAATAAAAATATTAAAATTTCGAAGACATGTAAAGATCGCCAACACGCCTCGAAACAGAGCTGTGGACAATTCCCTGCCCTAAAACTCTTTCTGAAATAAGAGAAGGTCTGTGCCCGGGAGTAGGACGCTTTAACTGTTTTATACATTAATTACTGAAAGTACTTAATATTACCGATAGTAAAATAATAAAAATTTAAAGTTGAGAAAGGGATAAAACCAAAGATAAGAATAGATAAGAAGCAGTCAGGAAAATAGGAGACAGTACCAGATAGAAAAAAAATAACGAAGGCCACTCACTAAGGAATTGAGCTGGCTGTTGACGGTCGTCCTTTACTCTGCTCTCAATTTGCTTTTCTGGGATGTGGTAGATTAGGTCACAGTCAGAAAAAGTCACTTACCAAAAAAGCATCACAACCTAGTACAACATCTACTTAAATCATAATATTGGTTCAGTTATAATTAATTTGTTTTCAATGCTCTTTTTGTCATGCCAGTTTAAAAATCTAAGGATATTATCAAAAAAACAACAAATGGAAAAGTCTATGACGTTCATGCAAAGCACTAAGCATAGAAACCTGAAAAGTAACAAAATGTTATGTTAAACTTCACTGTTAGCGGTTTTCTACCAATACATTTGATCAACGAATACAAAGTGAACCATATTTTCGTTTCCTTGGCAGATCAAATGAATTTATTCATGAATAGGTTTAAATTAAGTAGGCTTAAAGAAAACATTTCCTTAGATCATAGTCACATTTATCTGGTGTGATGTATTTTTATTATTAAATAATATTTGAATAAAGAATCACTTACGAGAATCGACGTTAAAGCATAAAATTAAAATTTAATTTGTACAACATTTTCCTCTTCTGTGTTTTGTTGGTTTTGGAGCAGAGTTATTAGACGTTTAAGTACGAGATTAATGATCGAGAACATAACAGAAACAGAAACTTTTTTATTCAATATGGATTACAAATAATACTTATTCGGGTCATAAGTTCTGTCAAAACCTTATTATTTAAAAAAAATTGAATAATGGCTATAATGGCTAGATGAACTTCACCAATTTTAAAAATATAACGTTTGCGCTTACCGAAAATAAAAAAGACATTAATTTTCATTTTCATTCATTTTCAAATATGGAGTGGTCGAAGAAATAAGATAACGAGGTAACGGTTACCGCGTTGCACCGCTGTGGTTACGCGCCAAAAGAGATTTTCAATCAGCATGTATTCAAAATACGGGAGGGCATTTTGAATAATGTAAATAAAATTGTATTCTAAATTAAATTACCTCTCACTTCATATAAAATTTCTATATAATTATCAAAAAGTGTACCATTAATTTTATAAAAGAATTTTGACAGAAATTATGACCTGACTAAGTACTTATTTAAAGTCACTTTTTTAATTTACCGCTGGTTTGGAAAAAACTTCTGTCCTGGGAAGAACCAGCAAGAAACCCAGCGGGACCTTTTTTAAACATATCATGGTTAAAAGCTGTACAGCAGCATTAATTTTACATTTTTTATTTTCAATATGTCTGTGTCTGAAATACGAGTATATTACGTCTACGAAATTTAAAATTTCTACGAAGTGAAGTGAAATATCTATTTCGATAAAATCATAAAATGGTAAAACCTACTTAAAGCAAATTATTGCGAAGCTTCTGCACGCGTACGTACACATCAACTACATTAGGAAAAAACACGAAAAGCAAAACATTACATATGAACCTGCACGTTTCGGACCGATATCTTCGTCAACAGCGTCCTGATGGCGAAGAAATAGAGGCAAACCGTAAGCAGATCTTCGTCGCGGAGGCGCCGTCTCCGATCCACTAGGCTAAAATACAAAAATCTAAACTGTGTATTTATACTCAAAATGTCTACAAAATGTCTGTCCTCTGTATAAATGACATCCATAAATTTGAAACAATTTTTAAACGAGAATTTAAAGGGAAGCTTATTTAAATTAATTTTACACACAAATAACAAACTAAAATATTTTACCAAAACATAAAGTTAATACAAGTACTTACTTATAACTAAAAAAATCGCGTAGTAATGCTAGTCGAAATTAAATATTGCTGAGATTTATAAGTTTGTACAAATAAGCAGTGCTTGAAATGTTATAATCATTTATTATACCTTCCAAATTTGTTTATGTGATATACCTATATCAAGCAACACGACTTAAGTATTTTCAATCGATTTAAAAAAAGGAGGCGGAGGAGGCCGCGGGACTTTTTCTAGGTAAATCGATTTTGATGATTTTCGATTTTTTATTAGAAAGCTAGTACTTCTCATGTCGTCCCATATCTTGATCAAGATCTGATAAGTAGTTTTTGAGTTATCCTTGACATTGCGTATTTAATTAACTTCGAATACATTGATGACGTTTTCATTTTATTTATATGACAGTCGGTTGTAGAATTTTTTAAATTTAACACTTGTTCTAAATATGCATGAGTCAATTTTTGGCTACTAACCTACACCTGATGGTGTGGTGATGCGGTCAACGATGGTAAAGCAGTGGTGACTTAGCTTAACAAAAGACTATTCACTCTAGTTTTAAGATGAAATGTGGGTGACATTGTAATCAGATGGAAAAACAGATGCTGGAAAATTATTCCACTCTTTGCTGTAAGCATTTCGAACGACAAAGCAAAACATTGTGTTCGAATTCGTGGTAAATCGACGACGAAGAATACAGATTGGCCGGCCGTCTGGTTTTTAAATAGTGGAAGGCTGAGGGAGGAATTACATTGTGTAATTCCTTCACATATTCTCCGTACTGTATCCACGAACACAAAAAGTCTGGCTATTTTACACCTACGTAATGTAGTTTGAGATCAACACTAAGACTCTAAAAATGCCTTTCCAGGCCACCGGTCTGTATAGGACAGCAAACTCCATGCACAAGATGTATCGGCGAGAAGTACCACCGCACCTTTACAATGACACTTTAGGTCCTGGTCTTATTGAACCGCTCAAAGTTCAGGTTTGGTAAAATCTCAACCCCGATAACTGAAGGGGCTCAAAGTATTCCAGTGATATATTTTAGAAAAAAAAGCAAAGGTTCCTACTTGCGGTGAAGAGAAACGTTTATGTTTTGTAGGCGTTTTTCTACAAATTCAACTGCCGAGAGATTCACATTCTTAACCGTAACGTTAAAAACTTTCAGAATGGATTTTAATAATTTGTAAATATAGTCATTTGTATAAGAGTTATTTTTGCAGATGGTATAATGTATAATATAATTTTATTTCACGATGTTTACCTGTTCACCAGGGGCAGCGCCTGGCAATAAAAGAAGGGGCAGGTTAAGCCAAGCTCCTCCCAACTCGCTCAAATCTGAAGCATCAGAGGCTCTAGAAGATTTTCTACTGGAAGCATGTGACCCTCTTCGAACATGCAGCAAGGCGCCTAATCGACCGCCCCAGCCACCACCAGGTGACCACTTAGTGCTCTCCTCCTCGACTGACGGACTTCGATTCTTACGCCTAAAATATTGATAATTTGCAACGTTTGATAAATTGTTGTTCTCATAATATTAAATAAAAGTAAACATATTTTAAAACATATACCTTTACTGAAATTCTTATGAAAGTAGAATAGAATAGAATTTATATTTATTTTCTCATCTCAAACAGGTACACAATAATTGACGACAAAGATGTTGAACTATAAACGTATTGAACCCTAGCTTATGAGAGACTGGTGCCTAATACAGGTATTTAACAATAACTGTTCTATAGCTCACCAGATGCCACCTCTCAGATTATACACCTTTAAATTACACATTTGTAAAAAAATATTGAAGAAATTATTATTTTCATTGAATAAGTTATGAGAAAATCGATGTTAAACAAAAAAAAGGATGAATATGACCAAGCCAATTTATATAATGATGTAGACACATATTTTAGATTTAAGTGTATAAAAGTAAAGTAAAGTTACAGCCTATATACGTCCCACTTCTGGGCACAGGCCTCCGCTCATTTCTGAGAGGGATACTTTAATCTAAAATATGTAAGTATATACACGCGTAGATATTATAATCTGAAATAATAAGTTTTTAAATATATTTTATTGTGTGTATGAAACTTTCGGTGGATTCCTAAGTTACAGATTTGAGCCAGTTCATTGTGTTTTTTTTACATTTGTTTTAAAGTAGGGGAAAGATGGACATCAGTGCGTTTATTTTGTTGTAGATATAAATGCTAACACGTAGTATCTCTTGGATAAGCTGATTTAACTGTTGTAGAAGGACAGACTTTGTCTGTCGTTTCGTTCTGTTTGCTGATATTGGGATCGTAACTCAATTAAGAATGCTTTCTTATAATTATTATTAGTATAAATATCTGCCTAACGTTGAGGACATCCCGTACAGCTCCGCAGTAGCACGTCTATTAGGGAGACTAGCTTAATTACTCGTTGAGCTTTCTCAGCTTCAAGCAGGTGAGTTTTAGCTGTACAACCCCACACTGAGATACAATAGCTGATGATATATTAACTTTGAGCATAATAAATAGATGTAATAATCGAACGATGAGCTAAATAATAGAAGGATTTAAAATATGAATAGGTTTTCTCAGTCTAGACAAAATATTCATCAATTGGTTATATCAATTTATTTTTGTTACATGAATATTTTTTTTAGTAACAGGTATAAACGACAAATAATGCAAGAGAAATATCTTACTTTACATATTCTCTCCATGTCCGTTGTATTGTTCTCGCTGCTTTGTCTTCTCTTTTCCATATCCTAGTGGAAGACACTATCTCTAACTCTTTTCTTGTTGGAAATTGCTTCTTAAACTTTACATCCATTTGTTCTTGCAACTGTCTAAACGTTTCCGTTTCTTCTACGTGCCCTAATACATGCTTAACTAACGCATGAAGGATATCCAGACAATGAATCTTGTTACCCCTCGCAATAGGAAGATTAAAACTAACTAATGCCACCGTATTTGGCTTGGATATACCTAAAGGCGGATCTAGAGATGCTATAAAATCTGACAGTTGAGCAAAACTTATAAATTGCGTTGCATGTGGATCATATCTAAAAGGAAAGAAAGAAAAAAGTTACCAAGAAACAAAACAAGAAATAGAATAGTTTTCATGTAAAAACATTAACTTACTTAGACCATCTAATGTAAAACATTTCAAGATCGTCTTCTACAATACCGATTTCTTCTTCTTGATGTGCTTGATTGAAATTCTCAAGGATGATGGCGATGTACATATTTATGACAATCATGTAACTTATGATGATAAATGATGTGAAATAGGTTATAGCTAAAAGTGGGCTTCCACAATTTCCATTGCTATGGCCTATATCTCCTAATTCACAGTCAGGAGGTTGGATCATAAGCGACTCAAGTACATCATTCCAACCAGCAGAAGTCATAAGGCTAAAATAGAAAAATATTTCATCCCAATTATTCGTAATATGACATTTAGATGTAATATAAGACGGTTTCTTACCGAAAAAGTAACTGCATACTTCTACCGAAGGTTTGAAAGTTGACGATATCGTCCAAAGCACCTTGTTCTTTGACGTGACCGAAGACTGACATACCGATAATGGCGTATATGAAAGTTATTAATGCGAGCAAGGCACCTATATTAAAAAGAGCTGGGAGAGATACTACTAATGCAAATAGAAGTTTCCTAATACCCTTAGCGGCCTGAAATTATTTAAGAAATAGAGATATTAGGCTCTAGTAATATAAGAATTGTTTTATTCGTCTAATTAAAATATTTTTATTTACAAAAGTACATTATAAATTAGAGACGTCACTTTTCAGAGGTTAAAATACTAAAAAATAATTAGAATTACAAAATTCGAATTTTGAATCAAAACTTACTTTAATCAGTCTTAAAATTCTCCCAATACGAAAAACACGAACAACCCTTAGTAATGTGGGAGATATAGGGAGGTCGATCATAATGTCTTCCATAAGAATGCCTAAAATAGAAGCTAAAACAAGAAGAAAATCGAAAACGTTCCAAGGTACTGTGAAATAATGGTATCGTAGACCAACGATTTTGACTATTGCCTCTGAAATAAAACAAAAATGTAATAGATTTTAATCTAAAAGAATGGTTTTGCATAAATAAGCAATAGTCAAAAGTATAAAAATTTCAGAAACAAATCAAAGGTAATTAAAAAATAAATATTTATAAAATTTTATTTATAGCCAAAAAATCTGTCTCATCCAAATTTAAATACAACATTGAAACTATGCTTTTAGATAATTACTACTACCTAAAGATATTTCCATAAACTACTGTGAGTTAAATAAACCTAATTTTATGGATTTTATCGTATTTAATTTTAACTTTTTACTCTCGACGTTTCGGGTGCTCTAACCTATGGTCACTGGAGGGGGGGGGGGCACGTCGGGGGAGGTGTATGTCGTCTCGATATTATAGTTAGCCCAGTTAACTTCAGTATTTGAATATTTTATCTCTGAAGTCTTGCAGTGATATTGGGTTTGTATTTTATTAATTATATGATCCCAAGCAGATCGTAGCACCCCTTCATCTTCTCTATTACACGTGGTAAAGCCACGCTGCAGTTATATTATGGTTGAAGCACGAATTGGTCGTCTCGACCGGGGAGGACCAAGCTCTCACAGTATACCGGCGTAAAATAACAGCCTGTGTTTCGTATGGTGAGTGTAGAGAATCGGAAACCACTTTTACTAGAAACGAGGTATTCTATATTAGTCCTCAGAGGTGAAAACGCATATAAATTTATATTCTTAATTGAAAATAAATGTGCCGCTACGGGCCACAGCATCCACTGTGTGCTCGCTTGTAACCCTTATTCTATAAAAAAAATAGGATGTTTTTTTTTAAATTGCAATTGTCTCCCTGATCTACAGATCTATAGATCCGCATTCCCGGTTCGGGAAATCTGTATGTTAACAGAGTTGTTCGAGATCGTCCCCGCCATTACATCAGATTTAATAGACCACTAATTCTTGCAAAAGAACCAAGGACGATTTGCAAGACCATTGAAATTAAAAAACATCCCAGTATAGAAAATAGATGGGTGCTATCATGCTTCCACCTTCTAACTACCTTTGTGATAAGGATCCTATAATTAATAAAATTAAATTCAAACTCAAGCATACCAGTGCAAAACTTCAAGATACTTCAGGCACGTTCTGTGAAAATCGGACCAAAAATTGATAAATTTGATCTGAAGGTAGCCGTGGTTAACTATATATATATATACGCAATGCATAAGAAATAACTGTTGAGTTTAATTTTTGACTTAATTTCGTACTGGTGACATTGTAATTTAATAAAATAGGGACTAGCTGTGAGTAGATATAATATAAAAATAATAGAAATCGTAGTGGCAATAAATATTTTTTGTTTTTCATGTTAATATGAAACCTGTTAAAACCTGGTTTTTGTTTTTTTTTACTTTAAATGTAAAATGAATGATTTGCTCAAAATATAAATAGTAGCTGAAAAGCATATTCTTATCACTAAAGATGTTTTAAAACTTACCTAACCCAAAAACTGTAGTAAAAAATGCGTTACTAACTTCCAAAACAAAGAAAACCGAATGTGGTTGGTCATAATGTTCTATCCCCATTGTAAGCATATTAAGAAATATGAGCACAAATATGGCTATTTCAAAACGACGAGAATTTGATAGGTCGTAGAACATAGCAAGGAACTGGTTTCTCGGCCTTTTTATTACTTTTTGTGGTTTTTTTCTTCCTAACTTTTTCATAGCAGTATAATAATGTTTTTGGCTTTCCGTAAGGAACATCTCCAAAACGCCGCCTTCGTACTGAAATCAAATAAACGTAAATAAATCCTTTTCTTCTTTATTACAAATGATATTATGTATGGTTATTAAACACTATTAGGTAATTACCTTTTTTTTGAGCATATTAAAATTGTCAATAATAACTCCTATGAATAAGTTTAAAGTAAAGAATGAGCCACATACAATGAAAATAACAAAATATATATAGGCATAAAGATTGGCTTCCCTAGCTGGTTGCAAATCAACTCCCCTTGCGTCCACAGCATCTGCCATTACTTCCATCCAGCCTTCGAATGTTGCTACTTGAAAAAGAGCTAAGTACGCTATCCCTACATGATCGAAAGATATCTTGGAATTGATCCAAGAAAAGTTATTATAATAACATTCCCATTTATCGTTTACAACCTGTAAATTAGTTAAAATTGTATTTGTGTGAATAATAAAACGTATAAAAAAATCCTTTTTAATTTATTTTTTTACCTCCAATGGTAATAATTCTCCTTCGTTATCGACACACTTGAAAAACTTTCCGCCAAAAAACTGAACACCCATTATCGAGAAAATTAACCAAAATACTAAACATACAAGTAATACATTAAAAATGCTTGGAATTGCGTACATCAATGCGTTTACAACTATTCGCATCCCTTGCCATCGAGATATAGCCCGAAGAGGTCTTAGCGCTCGTAAGGTTCTTAAAGATCTGAGAACTTTCAGGTTTTCGTTTTCTTCTATCAACAAACTGAACACTGAAACCTAAAAAGAAGAAAATATAATATAAATATAATTAACTTCTTACTCATTACATAACAAGAATTTATTACGTGAACACTTACAAAAACTATAGTAAAGTCTAAAAGCGTCCAGAAACTTGTAAAATATCTGAAGAAGCCCAAAGCTATCCATTTCAGAAACATTTCAATCACGAAGATCATGCAGAACCCTAAGTTAGTCCAATAGAGTATTTTCTTTAGTGGTATATTCTTTTCAAGGTGGATATCTTCAAAGCACAGGGTTATACTGGACGCAAAAATCAAAACTAAAACGAACCATTCAAATGCTGGGGTATCAACGTAGCGTAAAATAAAAGTACGAATAAACATCCACCGTTGACCAAGCTTAGTTTGAATGCAAGCATCCCAACAGGAACATCTGGAAGAAACAAAACATTACAATTTTAAATAACTTTATTTTAATATGTAGCATAAAAATATAACTTAAATATGAATCAAAATGGAAATACACTAACACAAAACTCTTTCTATACATACGCGGTGTAACACTGACGAGGAAAACAATCTTGTGGAACTTTTGGTTCTTTTCGTTTACCAAAGCCAGGAAAATTTCCCATAGCATCTATATATTGACCCTTGGAGTTTTTTCTCCCACCTATTGTTAGCTCATCTACATATGATACCAAAGTTTGCCATGGACGTTTCATGTCTTCTTCATCGGTCCTCTTTATTGTATCCCTATTTAAAATACTTGGAAATTCCTTTCCTTGTATCCTAGACTTATCTGGTGTAGTCCGACAAGATATTTCAGCCATTTCATATTGTTCATTTTCATCTACAATGACATTTATAAATGTTTATAAATAGTCAGAAGTCAAATAAATAATAGACCTAATTATTATTATAAGTCAATTATGCAAAGCAATATTTACCTTTCGAATCTGAAGGTTGTGTATGATAACCCGATGATGATTGATTTAGTAGTCGTTGTGCAATAACTTTTTCCGTTACAGAGGAGGTTTCATCCAAATTTTCTTTAGAATCCTCTCTTATGCTTGTTATTTTATATTCTGTTGCTAAATCACGTACGTCTTTCAAAGTTTCTTGACTGCCGTGATTTAAATTATTTCCACCTTGATAAAATTGTGGATATGCGAAGTCGGAGCCAACCGATATTGGCCTAAAATGATTATTTTGTAAGTAATTTTACTAATTAGCTTAGGTCGGGGAAAAGTTTCTTCATATTTTATATACAAATTCAACACGTTTTTTCAAAATTTAATTACATATAATTATAAAATATATGTGTCATTTTGTTAGATAACTTGTTGCCATTTTTCAGGTAGTGTCATAATTTCGTTGATGTCTGCTGCTGCAAAATGTGCGTTGGGATTTTTGATCAAAAAATGTGATCGGTAGTTTTGATAGTCTACACTTAACATTACCCAAAGAACCTCCTGAAGCAACCGAAATCGGTGAAAATCTGCGGTTGCAAGATCAGAACAGGTCAGGAGTAGCCAAAGATGTGCGTGGTCTGGCGTTATCATGATGAAAGATCACTCCTTTTTTGTTTATCAATTCTGGCCATTTTTGGCAGTAGAGATCCAAATCGATGGCGGTACAAGCTCATAATAAACGACGTCCTTCCAATCCCAGCATACACACAGCATCACCTTATTGCGTGTTAATCCGGGTTTCATTATAGTCTGTAGAGCTTGACTACCCTTTTTTTCTTGTCGTGGGTGATCCACTTTTCATTACTAGTGGTCTTTCTTATTAGTTTATCTTTTAAAAAATGGTTAGGTTTTATTACGTCTAAGCAGAGAATCGCAAATAAGTACACGATTTATTAGATTTCTTTCAGTCAGTTCGTGAGGTACCTAAATATTGAGCTGTTTTGTATAGGCAGGCTTTTTCAAATGGGTCAAAACTGTTTTGTGGTCAATTCTCAATTCGTCGGCTATGTCGTAATTACTAATATTGCTTCACTATTTCAAAAACTATTATAAAAAAATCTTATTTATTCGTATAAAGGCGACCAGAGCGAGCAGCATCTTTGAAATCAAATTCCCAGAATAAAAACGCTTGACTGACAACTTTTTGCTACTCTTACTGACACTGCATTAGATCCATAAATATCACAATTTTTTCGCGGCCTTAGTCGCAGTTTTCCTTTTTTTGTAATAAACTTCAGAATGTATCGAATTACTTCGTTATATTCACTCATGTTGGTGGACAGAAAACAATTGAAAATTGGCGTGAAAGTGTTTTTTACTTTTCTTTGTCTTAATGTCCTATATATAAATATAATTCAGCCAGATATAAACAGCATAACCAAAAACATTTTTCTTTAATTTTATACAAACAAAATACGAAGAAACTTTTTCCCCGACATTTCTCTTTTTCAATCCCATTGTCCGATGCACACACATTTGCAACGATCACTATGAGATTAATCTAAAAGCAAACATGTGATAAAAAGTATTTTTCATCACACGTTTACTTATTGCTACGGCTAAGTTTCTAGTGCAGTTATATTATTATGCTGCGTGCATTATGCTGTTTTGGATTCTATTTTAAATCAACATCATTATATTTTAAATTTAAAACTGCATATAACTACTGTCTGTTTGTGTATCCCGTTCAACTAAAAAATATTGTAACAAATACCTATTTAACGCCTCCTGATAACTGTGACTGTATATATTGTCATGAGGAAAAAGTATATTCTCTTGCACTGATGAAGAGAACTTTCGCTCGCTAGGTATAGACGCTTCTTTTTCTTTTATAGCGCGCTGTTGTAACATAATTTCATTAACCAGCTCTTCTAACTTAGATTTTTTTTCAGTCTCTTTACTCCTTGATATAAGAAAACCTTTTTTTCTAACTATGGAACGTATTCTATCAAAACTTTTAGCTAATTTTGAGTCCTCACCAACTTCCTGTAAATATATTTCTTATTTAAAAAAGTTCTCTCCGTTCAAATTTGGATTATCTTCTGCATTGTGTATGCGTTTAATACACATAAATTAACGTCCTGACACGCAGACAGCGGTTAAGCTAATTAATATATAAAAATGGAATGAGCGTATCTACAAATCCCATGAGTATATTCTATTATGTGACAATGCCATACTTAAATTAAATAGGTTTATTTGGTTTAAATTGCTTAACTAGAACATAGTGTTATTACCTCTTTTTTATTTTTGAGTTCTTCACTATTAAAGCTGTTAAGTAGCAAGGCAAGGAAGAGGTTGAGCACCATGAAGTTTCCCATTACAAGTGCGGGTAAGAAAATAAAGAAACAGCTTTCTGCGCCACTCGCTTCTTCGGCACGCATGCAGTCCCATAGTGGTTCGATCCACTCGCCACACAGGATTCGGAATATCATCATAAATGAGTGAAAAAAATCATTGAAGTTCCACCTTAAGAAGAAATATTGTTTCTTATTTTGATTTTTATATACGAAATAATTCTTAAAATAATTACGGTTTCATGTGGATATAATAGCCAAACTTTAAAAAAAAACGAATGTGATTACGACCACACGAATTAAGAAAAACTTCATTACCTCCAACTCCTAAATCCTAATTTTCCACAAATATTTCAATTTATTATCGGCTTCCTTCCATAATTCGGTATTATTTACCCGAAAATTCACAAAACACGAAATTTAAAATGAATTCACAATTTTATTCACTTTAAACGTAGAATATTTAATGTATTGAACAAAATATTGATTCGTTAAATTGTTCAAAAGTAAAGTTACAGCCTATATACTTCTCACTGCTGGGCACAGGCCTCCCCTCATTTCTGAGAGGGTTTTAGGGTAAGTAAATGTTCGCCGCGCTGCCCCAATGCGTGTTGGTGAACTTCACATGCCTGCGAAATATTTTTTTTCTTATTCCTCAGACATGCAGGTTTCCTCACGATGTTTTCCTTCACC
>DWHP01001309.1:0-16424 GCA_018247895.1 Parnassius honrathi
AGAGCGTGGTCCCTCCCCGGTCGAGCCGACCCATTCGTGCTACAACTATATTTTTAATATAACTGCAGCATGGCTCTGCCACGTATAAAATTAATTAAATAAAGTAATTCAATCGGCAGTTTTTATTGTCACGAACCTCAAACTCGTAACAATATTAATATAATATCCGATCCCCAGTCCTCGCGATTTAGGTGGGCAGTAGCACTCCTACAGCATCTGAATTGAGAACTCGAAGTTTAAATTCTATCTCATTTGTTACATCTTTTAAATCTTATTATCTTATATCATAAAAGTTATAGGGAGAAAATTATTGTGAAAAAATCGACGTGAATTTGATATGTATTACTCTTGTTCGTTCGTATAAGGTGTTAGTTATTTCTTATATAACGATTTATCCTCGATTAAGAATCAAAACGCAGATGCGTTGTCACCCTGAGAACTAAGACGAAATGCCTCGTTTCCAGTAAAAAATGGTCTCCAGATCTTTATACCATACGAAACACAGCAGAATTAAGCTGCAATTTTACGCTTATATTCTGTGAGAGTGTGGTACTTCCCCGGTCGAGCCGACCCATTAGTGCTACATACAACAATAATATAGGTGCAGTTTATTCGAATATTCTATAGTGACAATTTTATTTTTATAAAGAATCGAAAGTGACGCTAAATAAAACATTATGTAGTTTATAGTACTCTTTATTATAACCTATAATAAACTATTTTGATATGAATACGAGTAGTTTTTATAAAATCACGTTTAAACACAATTAAATGCGGTGATTTAATAATTGTTAATCATTCCAAAACGAAATAAAAACTTTTTACAACGCCTTATTTCAGATAATTCGGACTGGAGCCGGGTAGTTACTGGCTCGCGTTACGCATGCAAATTGGCGATTCGTTGAATGCCGTTCCTTTTTTTTTTCAACCTTAATGTTGTTATTGGACCTTTTGAATAACCTTAACGGTATACACTTTGCATACCTTTTTGGCTTTGGATACAAGTATCATTAAAAGTACGGACTTATATTATATTATAATCTTGTTTCGTTCTAATTTACGATAATAAAAGATTTATTTTTAGGGTAATGTTGAATGTAAAATAAATATCAATGACTGTCTAAAAATAAAGGTTCTCTAGTGGCAATCCACGTAACGACAGGAGGATTAAAGGGAGCTATGCTATGCGCTTCTATAAGTTGTAGAATACGTAATGAAGATAACAGCGTTAAAATAACCGTCATAGTTCAAAATATCTGTAACTTGAAGTGGCAGTGGGCTGTTGCCAGATACAGCCAGCCAATAGTTCGAAGAACCAACAACTGACAGGATAAAAATAATACCGGATGGTAACCTCGTGCCGGTGAGCTAATGTAGGACGGCCCTACGTTAGATGGAGTAATAAAACATGCAGGTAGTTCAGGAATGCCAGTGGTTAAAAAACGTATTCTGTGAAATTCTTTGTTCAACAGTGCACTTGTGCCTTCTCTGATTTTTGTTAATGCTTTCGATCCGAAATACTAGTCACAACGCGTCTAGCTTTTCAGTGGTAGACTTCACATTTGTAACGATTAAAAGACATTTAATATGTTTTAATACTATATATTTTTTAAAGTAAATTTTGTCCCTTAAAATTGGTGCGAGCTCTCTTCAACGCATTTAAAAGTAAATATTCGCCGTCAGACGTAATATAAGACCTCATTAGCCTGGCGAGACTCCAGCAAGCTACATATGACATTCAAATAGAATTTAAATAGAATGGAAAATTGTGATATGCATACTACGGTATACCTTTAATTATAAGATAATATGAACATTTTGTAAGCGTTCTTATGGTTTAAAAGTTCTTTATACCTACACAAATTCTTAAAAAAAAGTATTTTGTAGGTGCCGCTGAAACTTTTATTGGCAATTATTTTGCTATCCTACCTCACGGTTAAGGAAAAAGGCCGTGCGGATCCTCGACATCTAAGATGATAATGTTTGTAGCATTTACAGGACTTACGAGAAGACCGCTTTTACTTTTAAAACCTTTTTAAAATGAGAAGTCTATAACTGGACCTGGGATATTTAAAATTTATCTATTTCCTCCTTTACAGAACAAATCAAAAATATTGGTATCAAAAATTATTACAATGCAGTATCAGCTTTTTCAAAATTTCTGATTTGTCTAGATTTAATATATTATATTCATTTAAAAATATTCAATGGAACTTCCCCAGCCAACGTGTCGTATGTATCAAATGGACTCTTTTGCTCGAAGTGACGGCTCGTTCACACATCAACGTTAGCTGGATCGTGATTTATCACGAATCGTTTTTAATTTTTTATGTCCTATGAACTTTCATAAGAATCTTCACTTACTCACTCAATAATGTAGTTAAATTTCATGATTTTTTGTCTGCAATGATGCAACGTTTTTTCGTAATGTGAAAAAACATTCGTTTTATTCCAAAGTCCATTCTGAAAAATTATTATATTAAATCACTATTCGGTTTATTACGATCACATCGTCGTTATATCTCGTAACAACTTCACTGCTGAACTGAACGTGGACCCCCTCGAGAAACGCAATAAGACACGGTAAGTCGGTTCATAATAATTAAAAAAATATTTATTTTAACTAATCGCTAACGTAATCGGATGCATGTGCAACGGACTTGACACACAAGCTACCATCACAGAAAGTAAGTTGCTGCAATCAAGTTAAAGTTAAGGCGGCTAAAGCTACGATGTCATATCTAAGAACTAAGATCGAATGCCTCACAGTCAGTAAGTTTACGTACTCACCCCGTTCTTAAAGGCAGAACACTGCTGCTTAATGGCAGAAATAAGTAAAAGTGTGAGCTATATACTCAGACAAATTCAGATATGCTTTATGTTATCTCCTAACACTTAGAATAATGAGTTATAAATAAATATTAATCACAAACCCGCAAACACGAAGTGTTTATTTATGAAATTATCTTACACAAGGATCTAGAATTAGAGACATAAAAGTCAGGTAGGCACTTTAATTATATATAATTATATAATCAAAGGTAATTATAAATCAATAATTATAAAAAATATATAAGATAAAGGATTATATACGTGGTAGAGCTCGCTGCAGCTATATTATGGTTGAAGCACGAATGGGTAGGCTCGACCGGGAAGGTTCACGCTCTCACAGAATACCAGCTTAAAATAGCAGCTTAATACTGCAGTGTTTCGTATGTTGAATGTAGAGATCCGGAGACCCCTTTTTACTGGAAACGAGGCATTCCATCTTAGTCCTCAGTAGTAACCACGCATCTGCGTTTTGATTCTTAATCGTGGATAAATGTAGATGCCTATGGGCCACAGCATCCACTTACCATCGGGTGTACCGTGTGCTCGCTTGTCACCCTTATACTATAAAAAAATCAATTACCACCCATTATCGTTACAGCTTACCAAAGGTTTACCGCTGAACATAGGCCATAGAGCCTTTTAGGGATGATATGGTACGGGGTAGTGCTTTCTTCAACGGCACCACTACACTGCGCATATATTATATGATTAGTGAAAATATATGGTGTATGCAATAATTGAATGAATTACACGAACGTATTTCAGATGCCGAATACTGGCAAAAACAACAAACAGCCACTAATACAAAAAAGTATAAAACGACCGCATCGCTTTGCACAAAGACCAGAAAAGTGACTTTCACTACAGAAAAAAAGTAAATTCAATTGAATTCTTTAACTTGCTGTAATACAGGTCATTTTAGCGTGAATTTAAATCCTTATTGGCCGATGTAAAATATAAAGAAATAATAAAGGTGTGCTTTATACGACGATAATCTTGGGACTCGCCTTTATTGCTTCGGTGAGGACAAGGCCAATAAAACATTTTCTCCCAGAGCGCTATTATGGAACCTGATATCTCTTGAATATCGAACGCACTTCAAATCGCGAGCAGTTATTCTTTTTTTTTTTAAGTCTAGTAGATGAACTGTTTATTTACAATGAAAATTCTAAACGTGTTAATAAAAAATATTCCATACAAATAATAGTGTTAGGTAACTTAAGATGCTCGCCTACAAATTTTATAGTATAAGGTATTCCCGAATTAGATTTTGAACATTACAATTGTTATTTACCAATAGTAAATCGATCAACCCACCTTAGTGTCGGTGTAGGATCAGCACCTTAGTGTCGGCGTAGGATCATCACCTTAGTGTCGGTGTGGGATCATCACCTTACGGTCGTTGTAGGATCATCACCTTAGTGTCGGTATAGGATCATCACTACCACATCGTTCTGTGGGTGTGGCAAGTGCGAACCGAGAGAAATGAAACAAAAAAAAGGCAGCAGCATGTTCAACTCAAAATAACAAAACATTTGTTTGCCAACCCGGCTGCCAAGCGTGCCAACTACGACAAATGTCTCTCCTATGAGGCAATACATGAGTGAGTCTATGTTCAAAAGTAGAAGAGGTAAGATACGGCGTATACTATATATTATACTTTCTACTGCTGGACACATTTCAAAGAGGATTTCAGGGCTGGAAAATGGCCACCGCGTTGCCCTAATCCAAGTCTGACAAGGATTTCACGTGTTATATATTTTTTGTATTTCTCAGAGGATTAGCAATTTTATTCTAGGAGGCGGGGATCGACCTGGCTTGTTTGCGCAGTGTGAAATCCATACATTATTATAGATATCCCCACAAATAGCTCTCATATTATATTACGAGTTGATAATACGGTCTTTCTGGCTTTCCAGACAGTCGCTCTTTAAGGCAACCGTAGCACGCATTAGAATAACCGATTGTTTAATAATCAGTCACCCTTTCAGTGATTCTTGTAAAATCATTTTATCTTGAATGACGAAAACACTCTTCAAATAAAAAATAACTGTTATATTACGGCCTAAATTAAACTTAACGGAAAAGTGTTATAAGTGACGTCAAAGTTGCATTTCATTTATATCCTAGCCAATTAAGGCATTTTATCGAGTAAGAAACGACCCCTTTATAGTAACTCCGCCTTAGTTATACCCCACTTTTAATACCAAAGCAATGGTGTACGTAGTTCTATTGTTTCTCGCTTTAGGTAATTTTAAACCCCCTATTTATTAGCCGTGCTATCCCTTCTATTGTTAAGCCCGTATAGGCAATGACCCTTATTTATATGCCATTGTTTTTCAACTGCTATTATTTCTTCATTTGGTCGACATTTCGTATTCATTTGCCTTTCATTTTTCCTAATATTTCACTTTTTCAAACGTCAGATAAAAGTTATCCATCGAATAAATTATAAGCTGACTGAATGTGAAAGTGATACAATCGAACTTTTTTAATTGTCTGTCTATTCATACGATAATCGAACGATTATTTTTTTCTTATTACGATTATCGTATTAAAGCCTACAGCCAAGAAATAAATGAGGCACTTGAAATCGGCACCGAATTAAACCTACCTTTTTCGTTATTTCTGAAATTATCTAACGTCTAATTGTTATTGATTTTAGTATACTAAACAACCTATATGACAAATTTTTTATATTTTCCATGAGGAAAAACGTAAAAATAGAACCCATAGGCTAAGCGCTAGGCGTAATTTTCACTGTAGGCGAGCAAGCCGGGTTTGATCGCCGCTGCTTTAACAAGCGCTCGGCGATGAAGATAACATCGATAGAAAACTTGCATATCTGGTCGGAATAAAATATTACGACGACATGTCATGTTTAGCGACATGCATTGGAGCAGTGTGGAGGGCCAACTACCCCATAAGCCCATAAGCCTCTCAGAAGTTAATAGAATCCTGTGCCCGGCTGCGGAACGTATATTTATAGAATATATAGTAGAAAAACGGCAAATAGTTCTATACTTAAGGGGAAAAGTATTAGTAAATACCACAAAATAAATAATTTTTCGGGGACTAGATGTTTGTTTATGTGCATTTATGTATGTAAAACGCCATGATGAACAGGAGCAGGTTTTTATGACAAAAAGCAATTATTTAGGTTTTTCTTTGACTATTAAAAGCCAGAGTTTGACTATTATCCTATCTGATGATAAGTGATGATGCAGCCGAGAATTATAAAATGTATTGACTTAGCTTGAAAAATGCCCTTTCACACTTTCCTTTAAGTCATACCAGTGAGTAAGTGACGAATACAGGATGCCTTTTTGTTAACGAGGCAGCTTATACTCAGCAAAAAGCCATGCATTTTGTTTCTTAATCGAGGATAGATGTGATTCTATGGACCTCAGCATCCTTTTATCATCAGGTAGACTATGTGATCGTTGATCATTCTTAAGTGTATAAAATAGACGCAGATTTATTACCTTAAAAAATACAGCACGGTCTGATGGCCTCTACAGCAAATGGTTCACATATAATATTGAGACCTTTCGATTATAACTACAGACTTTAGTATACCAGTAATGAGCATGTTATACCGAATATGTTAAGGCAATCATCCTGTAAAGAAAACCCGCATCGATTTATTTTTTCATTTACAGAAACACACTCGTATCCCTCGTAAAAACGGATCTATACGATCGGCTAGGTGAGAAATAGACTCGCTTACACGCTGAGATAGAAAACGAAATGCGTTTCCAGTCTGTCACTTCATTGGTAGACAGTCGAGCATCAGCTCTATCGCATACGCGTCTGACTGATTGCACGAAACGCTTCGACGCTCCTTTGCAGGCGTGCGAAATAACACGTCACTCAAACACAACCGATAATAAATTCAATTTTCTCTCTCCCTCGCCGCCAAAATGACGGCCGGACAGGATTAAATACGTCCCATTCGCCTTTTGTTTGCCACAATTCTACTTTCCGCTGTGTTGTTTTTTTTTCGTCAGCTGTTTTTTGTGGATTTTCGTAGCCGAGCGGAATACCAGCCGGTTTTCCGTATCTAGTATAAAAATATAGGCTCTTTGCAACGTGAAAGATAAGTTGTGTAACACTTTTATGAAAATAAAAATCAACGCCAGGTATTTTTAGTTTTATTTTCTAAACATTAACATAAATTTTAGGATTTTCAAAGTAAAGTGTATATACGTTCGTATTCAAAAGCTTGTTTTAAAAGAAAATAAAATGTTTGAATTGCGTTAGTAAAAATGAATCTCACGTTCAACATTTTAACATAGTGATAATGTAGCAAAATCGTCTGTTTTATCTTTTTTAAAGTGGCATTTTATTCGAGTACAAAACTGTCTACTTTCGTTTTAATGCATAATTTAAATAGTGAAATAAAGTGCAGTTCATTTCTCAGCGTCAGAAGAGCATACTCAGAAATTATCATTCAAAGGAACGATATGATTCTAAAAAGTCTCTTTCCACAGGTCTTGGGAATGAAGCGGGTTTATAAGAGTGATTTACATAAAACTTGTTTAAATGTTAATCTGTGAGCGGCTAGAGGATTATGACGTGCCCTGTGACATGCGGAGTGACGAACTTTAGGCGTCGATACACGCTCGCCCTTTAATAATTCACTTTACCAGGGGCGCTATATTACGGACTAGAGCTATTCGTATTATATGTTATATTCTATTCTCATGTTATTACTTTATTTTATTAAATAATCGCATCGTAATCTTAGCTCACAAAATAATCTGTTAATTTTGAAGCATTTGTTTGTTTAAAATATGATTAATCGATTATATTAAATTGTTCGCCTTTCAGCAGCCTAATAGTCTGCCGGGCGTGGGCTTCGCGTTGTTGGAAGTACTTTACCATTACTTTTTTTATAGGATGGAGTGACAAACGACCACACAGTTCACCTGATGGTAAGTGGCTGCCGTGTCCCATAAACATCTGCATCTACATGCGTTGTCACCCGTGAGGACTAAAATGGAATGACTCGTTTCCAATGAAAAGGGTCTCCGGTTCACACTCACCATACGAAACACAATAGCATTAAGATTTTTTTCAAGCTACTATTTACGCTGGAATTCTGTGAGAGCGTGATCCTTCCCGGTCGAGCCGACCCATTCCTGTTATAACTATACAACTAATATATCTGCTGCATGGCTCTACTACGTATAAATTAATAAGTATTATAATAAAATTAAACCCTAATCACAACGCTTAGCAAACGATCGCAGTAACAGACATCTCGCACCTTTGATGCTGTTGCCAGTCGTCCATGCGAGTATTTTACATCTAGCGTATACGTATACTATATATCGAAAGCCATAGATTTTTTTAAATTATTTCGCATATTCTCTAACGACATCCACGCAAAATAGGAAGGATTTACTTACACCGCAAGATTACGGCGATCATTACATTAATTTATATGAATTATAACGGTACTTAATTCATCATGGGCAATATACGAATTTTCCTATAGTCAAAGCCAATCTTCCCTGTATGCCTTGCACGGACTGGAAGTTACTGGAAACATAAATTATGAATTTGTTTTAAATTAAGTTTTGTGCTAGGCCCTTGGTGAAGCTTAACATAGTTGTCAAATGGAACCCACGAGTTTTGAATTGTGGAATCTGTGTCTACTGCGCTTAAATTTTATATACTTTTGAATAAATACAAAAACGTAAGAAACTCGAAAATTATAGCGTACAAATAAATAATAATTAAAGAAAAACACGTATTAATACAAAATATCTCCAAACCATTTAAAAATATTAAAGTGTATATTCACATATATTACCAATATTGATTCCGAGATTTGAGAACCTAATATTGGCAAGACAGACGATTAATTAAAATGCATTCGCATTTAAAAAGTTGAAATGTCTTATCGGAACCAACCAGTCAGTTCTGACTGAAAACTTTTATTACCATGTACAACAGTACAGTGGAATATAAAAATCGAACATGGCACTACGACAGGTGAATTTTTATAGCAACTGGCGGCAAAGCTATACAACAAACTAACGTTTCACTCACTGACTCATGATAGGTTAACATGCAGCGTTTGAAAAAACTGTCGCTGACATTAATATTAATGGGCAAAGCCGCTTCAAAAAGCACAATAATTATATGAAAATAATCTTGTTTGCGTTTTAATTAATATACGGGTTAATCAACAGCTTAACGCCGATTTACATAATTGTAGTCAACTTGTACCTTTTCGAATCGCCATGTGTCGGTGTCGGATGGAGCTGATACGACAATTTGCATATTTTCGTAACGCTTGGCTTGATCTGAGTTTGATAATTGTTACGTCTATCACATTATGTGTTATTTCAGTTCAGAGCTTAATTTGGCTATCATAAAAACATTTGAGAACATTCATATCCACATTTGTGCTTAAATTAGATCGAACTTAATTTTCATAATAGTTATCATCATAGCACCCCATTACATGTACTCTGCTAAGCATAACACAGCCACAGCACAGTCTTGAGCCATACGTGCATTAACCGTCAGATCAGCATTTCATCTAACTCGCTTGCAATTCACTACTTATCCAAAGCCTTATCACTTTTAAGATGTTAGAGGGCCATTTAAATCTTATTCAGGATAATGTCCGGGATAATATCGGAAAAATGTTGGATGAGGCTGAGTCCTGGGTTGATGTTACGTCATATACGTAGAACAACTAAATTTCCCTCAAATCAGGACTATCGATAAAGATAGAGTCACAGTCGGTCAATTTTTACAGTTAATTATTTCAGTGTTTCTTATTTTTTGTGCCGATTTAACACTTGAAACTCTGAGGAGATTAAATCGGCATGTTAGAGAAATTTAAAATATGTTGTACATGACAACAGCATCCTTGGGGTACTCGTTGATCGGTGGGACTTGCCACTTCTACAAGCGTGGGTGTGAGTCCACACAGCAGCATAACTGTAAATGTTGTTGTGTGGATCTGTGCGTGTGTTTGTGTGTGTGTGTGTGTGTGTGTGCATTTTAATTTTTTTAAACTCATATGGACACTGAAATAAATAAATAAAATAAAAAAAGTTCATTAATCACCTGGAGAAGCGTAGTAGTGACATGAAAGAACGCCTATATGCTCACATTATACCGTCGGCAGGCTGACTGCTATTTTAACTATCATCATCATCATTACAGCCCTTCACAAGTGCACTGATGAATATAAGCGTGCGTAATGTTCACGGTCCTGAGTCACCTGCATCTACCGTCTTCCTGCATGACTTACCAGATCGTTACTCCAGGACATCCATCTAGCTGAGTATGAAGTTGCTATTTTAACTATATTTTAGAAAGTGTTTACAATATGAATGTTAAGAATGAATTCGTGCTGAATTGTCAACAATCCTGACATTTGATGTAGGTATGTAACTTAGTCATGCAGTTTCTTCTTAAAATTAAATTATTCAAACAAAAAATGACTGTGATCTCAGTCAAATTACGGCAGCTAACAACTGGTTTCATTGTAATTGGACACAGTCGCTCCTGTCTTGGTTCAAGTTGAAACAATTTATATATTCATATCAATTTATCAATTTATATCGTCAAATAAAAGTACTTTAAAATGATGTTTCTAACTAAATTTGAATTTGCGAATGCCCGCAATTAGTCTTGCATAATATTTATTTTACGTATAAATTAACGATCTTACTATAACAGTTGATAATCGCTTAATTAAATTTCCTCTTACCCTGTCTCCAATCTATTACTATTTCGTGAAAAGCGAGAGAGCAACTTGAATTTCTTAAATTGACGTCCATTTTTATGGTTTCGGTCGTATATAATTATTGTTCATGATTTTATTATAAAAAGCCATTTAGGTGCTGAATTTAAATCGATGCACGCACAAACATAAACAAATAGACAAAAATGCTAAAAGTTGTTATTTCACTTATCCATTAAAATAACCCCTCAACACAAATTATTAAAACTTTTCAATGTTAGTCAAACCGAAGTAATGATTTATTATACGTTTGTCACTTACGAAGGTAATATAGTCTATATTACCTCCGTAAGTGACAAACGTATAATGCACGTACATAAGGGATAATGTACAGTTTTAAATTTTGTCTAATATTATTTGTTCTACTTATAAGTGAATTTACATTAAAAAAGATGTAAGTTTCTTTTATAAGCGTTATTTTCTAAAAATTACTACCATTTTAGGTAGAAGCTTCTGAAAAAGAAATTTGGCTTAAAGTTCTTGGCTCTAAGCAGGTGTCTATTTTGTTACTTCTTCAAATATTTAACACAATTATGATAAATTATGTAAAATAATAAATCTAACAAGTAAGAGAAGACCTGACTAATATAGCATGCGCTATGATACTACTAAATATCCTAAGTGTTTTTTAAAGTTTAGTAGTTTTATACGTGGTAGAGCCATGCCGCAGTTATATTAGTAGTATAATTGTAGCACAAATAGGTCGGATCAACCGGGGAAAAACCACGCTCTCACAGAGTACCAGCGTAAAATAGGAGCGTGTTTCGTATGGTGAGTGTAGAGAGCCGGACAACCTTTTTAATGGAAACGAGGCATTTCACCTTAGTCCTCACGGGTGACAACGCACCTGCATTTTGACTCATAATGCAGGATATATGTAGATGTTTATGGGCCACAGCAACCACTTACCATCGTGGACTGTGTGCTCGTTTGTCACCGTATCCTATAAAAAAAGGTTGGAACAGATCAGCTCTCGAAATCAATGTGAATGTTTCAATTTTAATCTATAAAATTCCGCTATAAAATTTTAAGCCGTCAATTTATGTAATTAAAAAGTCAGTACTTGACTAATATCACATATATGGTGTTGTAACGGAAGATGGTAAAGCGTAATGGCACCGCTTGACAAAAGCAATTTTACTATTGCCTTTTTAGGAATAAAGCTTACAACTTGCACCACAACGGCAGCAGCAACGATGCTCTCGGTTTATATTACAAGCGTTGATGATCGTTACCAAATAAGTAATGGCCCGCTTCAGACACTGCTGATTACATTCGCGATGATGGATGAACACACGATGCGGACAACGGTTGCCTTCCCGTCACACACTTTGTGATTTATTTATAAACATGTAGAATCAAATTGAATTTATTTATGCAGAAAACTTTATGATATAAGATTGTTTAAGTTAAGGTTATGTTAATATTTTAACATTTGAATTCAACGTGTGACAGAAAAATAAAATTTTATTACATGCTTTTCATACAAATATAAATTAATGTATACGTTAACGTGTTATATAAAGTAATATGGTTAAAAATTAATCGGTAACTAAAATGGATTGTTAAGGTTGAAGTTTTATTCACTGTTTCCGATACAGCCTTTTAAAGTCCAACGCTGAACAAAGGCCTTCCTCATAGTTGTGTCATATTGGGGATATTGTTATGTTATATAGTTGCCACGCTTGGCAGTTGGCAGTTCTTTTTATTTTTAATCGTTATTACAAAGACGCTGCTGCCCGAGATGGGCCGATTTGTTTTAGTCTGTCGCCACTTACGAAACCCACGGGATGATATGGCGTAGTGGAGATTCTTACAACGCTACTAGACGATAAAGTTTTACATGAAAGTAATTAATTTTAGTACCTATGTGTTTGATAAATTTTGTATGATTAGATAACATACCATAACTACAATTAAATTTAGCTCGTTTAAATTTAAGTACTGTTTAAGGAGTAAGAAAAGGTGAAAGAGACGAGAGGTGTGTGTCGAAAACGTGCCAAACGGAAGTCCGTCTGACAGGCAAAGTGTTTAAATTTATGTTTTTAAGCAGTAAAAATTTTTTCTTTAAATAGACATCAGCTTTCTCCATACCCTACTCTCATAGGCCGATGTGATGGAAATTTGATAGGACAAGAGAAACAGGCGCAGGTTGATTGGTTTCACCTGATTTTCGTGGCACGGATGTGAAACACCGCCAGGTATACTCAGACTTTCTTGACGGAAAAATCCAATAAAATAATTTTGGCTCTATCCGGGATTCGACCTCCGGACAAAAGAATGTTATTTATATAATTATTAGTACACAGGTAATTCATGGTCAACACCTTGATCTTACACAAATTGCAGCCTTTTCCGTAACCGTACATTTATTCGCGACTTCATCAACCTTCGTTTTCTAAAATAAAAACATCTATCCAATAAGATGTTATTAAGGAAGTCTTCTGTCGGTACACAATTTCAAAGAAATCCCGCTTACATTCCTTTCATGACTTATTTCGTTTTGCAATACATGTTCCGATTCAATTTTCACGAATAGTGCTGTCGACTCGGGCCGTAGTATTCAGTATCTCCCTGAATTTACAAACTGCTGAGGTTGTGTTATATTTTGAAAAGTCAATTTAATATTCATTGAATAAACGTACTTCTTACAGGTGTATTGTTTATTTGATAGTGGTTACCGCCTACTTTCTATTTTAAGAATATTAAAACACTACATTCGGATAATTTTTAAAAGTTTGACCGATAAGTCAGAATTTTCTTTAGGCATTTACTTTCAAAAATTCTCTTTTCGAGAATCTTACTAATATTATAAATGTGAAAGTATGTTTATATGAATTTTGTTCTTCAATCACGCTTGAACTTGGCTGGATGGTTGTTAATAGAATTTGGCATTGAAATCAATTACTTCATACAATAGAACGTAGGATAATTTTAAACAATTATTACCAGTAGCTAATAATTAATATTATAACTAACTAATATTTAATGTTTAAGAAAAAGTGGAACTTTAAATGAGTAATTAGTTAGTGATATTGTTTCTGCTTAATCTTTAAATCTATGCGGAGTATATCTAGGTAGAGAAGCAATTTCGGGGTTAACTGATTTGTACGTATATTAATGTAGGCACCCTCAATTCTACAACTATATCAATTTTGATTCACTTAAAAATAAGCTTCCAAAATTTGGCTTTGACAGTATTTATTTCCGTTTATCAAATGGCTACTAAATAGCCATTTCTCGTTTTTAAATGAGTAATATTTTTTACATAATACAAGCACCCTCTCAACATTATAAGCATTCCCCTTGAAATCTTCAACTTAGCTGAAAAATGCTTCGCTAGGAGTGATTCAACTACGACTTTTTACTTTGATTTTTCTTTGGTAATGGACTTGTGAAGTTGTATTTTTGCCAGTGTCAAGCAAGATAAAATAATCCTCTATGATGCGTTAGTTTATGCCAGTAGATCGTCAATGACAACTGTATCTTAGTTGTTAAGGCGGATAAATTAATGATAGTAATTATACCGACATCGGTACAACTTTTTTTCCACAAGTAATTTACATGTGGAGACACTTAATACTCGGAATCGCATCTCTTTTATGCACATAAATCCGGTTCAAACCATTATTTAAACGATAAAACAGGAGCAACAGTGCGCCAGCGGTTAAAATCCCGCCAAAATTTCCAACTTTTCAGTTTCGCAGTGAGCACATTTAACTGCTAAGCTACAGTAGCACAATACATTTGCCGCTAAAAATTTTATCCATGGAAGTCATGAAAACTTTAAAATGTTTTTACATATAAAATTTTACTCGGAACATGTGTCGTGTATTACTGCCATTTGGAAAGTTGAAAAATTTAAAAGCTTCTATTTCAAATAATGCAGCAAAATGCGCGGAAGTATTTTATATTCTACTATGCTAAGAATTGTCTCAGGAGGACAGATCGGTTAAGCGGTAGAACTGACGTGCTATAAGCTAATTATCTTCTATAGTGTTGGATAACTGGAATGAAACGATTGGCGCGGGCTTATTTTTTATTTCCTTTAAACATAAAATCGGCTTTGTGTTTGAGTTAGATTTCATGTACTAAAACTAGCAAACTTTTTGCTACATTCATTGTTTCAAATTTAAAACTAGCTACCAAGAAGTGTAAATAAAGCGTATGTACGGTGGCATAGTAAACAAATTTATTTACGTGGCGATTAAAATTCAAGAATAAATAAAAAGAAAGTGAGGTAAATGTCGAATTAAAAACTAATGTTGTCATACAGGTGGTGGACTTCTTAAGCTGTAATGTAGAAATTATTATTTATTTTTTGTTCTTTGAAGTCGTTTTATAGTATTTATTAAAAGTTTAATTTTTTAAAATAAAATTCTAAACAATATTGATTTTCTTTTGATTATTATCAAAAAATATTATTTTGTGTCTTTCCACAATATCCAATTCTAATTAATTGTTACATCATTGTTGAATTTTCTTATATAATTATAACATAAATAATAAAATGAAATAATTTTATTGTGGAAATGTAATATATTTTGTTGTAATTGTTGTATAAAATTGTTATTGTAATATTTGTATACCTAAGTGTTGAATGCAGCGAACATACTTTTTTTATTTTTTTTAAAAGATCTATTCTGTCTCATTACATGTATTCACAAATAAATTTGAATTTGAATTTAGTATTGGTATGATCTGTTAATCAATTACCACAGTAAATAAATTGTTTCGAACAATAAATCAATCAATATGAAATATTATCAACTGTTATATCAATATTACGCTTTGTTTATAAATGTTGATAAATTTTGATGGGTCACATTCCCGCTATCTATCTCTCCTTTTCTCTCTACTTTTTACTGCACTAAGAAGGAGAGTAGCTGTTTAAGTGTATATTTATGCAGTAGCTGTCTATACGTAATGATTACTTGGTGATATTTTGATTACTTTAAGATATAGGAATAATATACTCTAACGAGAAAACTCTTTTTAAACAAGTCAAAGTGTATGTACATGTGAATGCGATTTTGCTTAACTCTTGGAGAGCCGTGGTTTAACAATCACGGTTTAGTCCCAGTTGGCACAAATGAAATAATTAATTGCAATTATAAGTGCCGATTCACCACTTGATTGGAGATAAAGAGAAGTTGTAAAGAAATCTATATCTGATAAATGAAATTATTTCAAAACCTTGTCAAATCCGCAAACATGCATTGCAGCAGCGCAGCGACTAATAGCTCCATAGCGCTCTCAAAAATTACACCCTGTATTGGGATAAATAAGACCGTAACTTTACTTTTTACTTACTTCACCTAGCCAGCTAATTCATAAATTTTAATGCGCTTACATTCATAATACGTGTTACGGGAGTTTCGAAATACTGAATAATGATTTTGTAAGCTTTATCGAACTACGTAATCTATAATATTGTACCACAGTAACCTAAATAAAATGGAAATAGGTTGATGAAGCGTTCCGATGAAAGACAATAAAGCAGCCATCACAAAAATAATCCATGTTTATTACAGTTCGAGCTACGAGAGTCGTAAAGATTAAAAAAGTGTAACAAAAAAGACCGAAGTTATATATAAGCACGACAAAAGATTTAATTACAAAGTAATACTCGTTTAAAGTTGTTGACGAGTACGTTTACCTGGAACAAATAGTCCGACTAGGTAAGTCCAACTTCTACCGAGAGGTCAGTCGACGGATTCAACTCGGCGGGGCAGCGTTCAGGAAATTACGACGCATCTTCTCGTCAGGTATACCTCAAAACCTGAAAACTAAGTTGTACAACCAGTGCGTGTTGCCA
>DWHP01001310.1:0-16424 GCA_018247895.1 Parnassius honrathi
GTATACGCTTTTACAACAAAATCCCAGAAAATATACAAAATTTGTCATACGCAAAGTTCAAAAATTTTATTAAACTAAGTTTGTATGAAATAACCCCTGGGAAGGATGATCGCTACCAAGCTATTTCTAATTTGTCTTGTGTCATTAATTGTAAACGTGTAAACGTGCTATATAATATGCTATTATTTGAAAAAAAATATTCCCGCTGGGTTTCTTTCTGGTTCTTCGCAGGACAGAGGTTCTTTTGCAAACCGGTGGTAAAATGAAAAAAGTGGCTTTCAGTAATATTTATAATCTACATTGAATAAAAAAGTTTCCGTTTCCGTATCATTAAAGCTACATAAAAGCTGTTTTTGTATGCCATCCCTTGCTTAAACAGTTCTAAGTGTTGTTGTAGTGTATACTAAAATCTTATTATTAGACAGTGTATGAAAACTCCTTTCTAAAACTTAAATTTATGGCGTCGTTGTACAACACTTTTGTTTTTCGATTTTTGACTATATTTGTAATATATAACCACAAAACTGGAAATAGATATAATGTATACACCGTTGGCTAGATTTAACTATTTGATACAAATCCTGTTGGTGATCCAAATGAAGAGAAAAAAATGGCCTAAAGGTCTAGATACCAGGCCATAAACTTCAAAAAAAACTAAATAAATATATACAGCCATAGATAATTCTGTTTATCTACTCATGTGATAGTACAGCTTAAATCTATATTAGTGAAAGAATATCGCCATTTTTCATGCGTTGCGTGTTTATATTGTTCTAGTGAACAAAATTAATTATAATATGTGGAAAAAAAAGATTTAGTGCAGCTAGATCATATTAAATCTAAATCAAATTTATCCAACAATGTTTCCAAGACAAGGTTTTGGAACGAAGTACCTTATCGCCCGTTGCGAAAGGAGACTAGACGGAAAAAATTAAGACCAAAAGTTGTAACGACACTTTTTGCTATAGTTGTAAGCCGTGCGGCGTGCACGTATTTCTCTGTCTGTCTGTCAGTCTCTCTCTCTCTCTCTCTCTCTCTCATAGAAAGCAAGCCAGTTATTTTCGTTTCGTCTTTCTGTTTCGCATTGAACAGTGTCGCGGCGATAATAATCGCGCGAACGTAATACTGAATTAAATAAATAAAATAATCTGGGATTGCTATTCCACCTGCATAGCGTGGCAGCTATGACAAAATTCGTATGCAATTTGATACGCTGAAGACAAAATAAATGGAGTGTTTTCAAAGGGAAGAATGTCAAATAAATATGCCTTATGTAACCGAATGTAAATGTTTGAAATCCATTTAAATAAAACTAGTTTTTACGGATTTCATCGCGTATATTTACTTATTTTATACTCTGTTCGAACGTCGGGAATATATAAAGTAAGTTAATATACGCGATAAAATCCGTAAAAACTAGTTTTATTTATATGTGTAGTATTCGCGTAAATATAAGAAATCATTAGATTTGAAATCCGAACACTAGATCACTATCCGGAGTATCCGAATCGTAGCTTTCAGTTTCTGTGTGGTACTCGTGCCCGACGGCTTCTTTCATTGGAGACTACAAATTTATCTATTCCACTTCATCGTTCTGGTTTTCCTTTATCATCTTTCGCTATCCAAGCCATGCGCTTCTGAAATGGAATGGGATACTTGAAAATTTGCAATACCTTACAAGCAAATACTTATGTGAGCAGAAAATTGGACCTAATTTCATAGATATAGCCCAAAATTGCTGATTTGTTGCAGAAGTAAACGGCAAAGTCGGAAACGGCCGCCCTATGCGAAACTTTATCGAGCAAATTAGCGATATATTGAAAATGGGCCAAATTAAGAGTATTCATAACCGACGAGCATGTATGCGTAAATATATGGATGTAAAGGATGCGAGAGAGACATATCAGGGTCGTGCCAAATGGAAGTCCGTAGCCTCTGCCTACTTCTCTGGGTGGCAGCCGTTAGTGTTTACGTATATGTGTGTATGTATAACATACTTTTTATATACATTATATATTTATTTAATCTATTTACACATGTATATATTCAAATGTATGTGTAGGTCAATATAAACATATGTACGTAGGTTTACTTTCAGTAATGTATTGTAATTTTTATATTTCTACTATGCTTTTATTCTCTAACTGCCTTCGACATCACTAACCTAAGGTTGATTGGCAGATAATACTTTTAGCATTAGGTCCGCCTTTTGTTCATATACATTGTGTAAGGTTGACATGAGCTATAGACACTTACACCTATCCTCCATTAAGAACCAAAATGCTGATGTATTGCACCTCTAACGTCTAAGATGAAATCTTCGTGGTTACTTAAAACGGCCACGGGATGTAGTCACTCAGTTTACGTATGAACGAAAAAACAGTATTTTGATGACATTTGGAGTTTCTTTTCAATCTGTCAATTGCTTTTGGTGGTATATGGCGATCGTTTTTCTAAAAACTTATGCTTGTATTAGTCTACTGACTTCTGCTCTTTCATTTATCATTACAGGCTGTCAAAATTCACAGCAGAATAAAGGCCTCCCCAGAAATAGCCTTATAAGGGGGATATTTGCCACAGTTGCCCAAGCGTGGCAACTGTTGGCAGGTTGACCACGACAGTTTTTTCTGGTTATATTATTAGTAAGACGCTGCTGCCCATCTCCTGGTTTGTTTCTTTTTGTCATCTCTTACATCCACGAGGAGATATTCTTACACTGCCACAACACGGCTATAAAGATTTTTCTTCGGTTGAAAAATAAATACAGCATAAAACGGCTTTAAGTTCGCTTGCATTTTTAAAGATAACTTAACATTGCTTTTAAGCGGAATTTTAAAAATTTATGAGTGCCTTTGAGAAATAAAATTTGTTCCGACTTATTCCGTTATTCTGTGTCCGAGAGCACGAAGTGAAATTCTTTAACTACAGTGGAGATTCAAAGAAATATTATTTACTTTAAAAACCTTTTAACAATGTTAATTTGATACATTAACGACAGCCAGTTGCATATTGCATATTGCACGTTGCAGGAAAATGTTCCCGATGATAAGCCTCTGACAAGTAATAAAATTTGTAGGCATAATATTAGACGACGCTCATAATAATTGATGTAACAAACGCAACCTTATGTCTACATATACAAATCCCTTTTGTTTAGACACATCGTTATCGTTATGTGATCGAGAATGTTCAAGTACCTTCAGATTGAAAGAATGAAATAACCCGGATAATTAGTTTTTTTTTAAATTTCAGAACTATTATCGGGAATATGCTGGTGTTTCATTGTTATTTGTTACTTCTTAAGACACTCACGAGATGATATCGGGGAAAAAGACGTCTTAGCTGGAAAATGATCAAAACTCATTTTATCTTTAAAGACAAAAATGTAATATATTTACGTAGTCGAGCCATGCCGCAGCTATATTATAGTTGTAGTACGAATGCGTCGGCTCGACCGGGGAAAGACCACGCTCTCATGGAACTCCAGCGTGCAATAACAGCATACTGCTGCTGTGTTTCGAATAGAGAGTGTAGAGATCCGGAGATCCTTTTACTAGAAACGATGTATTCCATCTTAGTCCTCAAGGCTAACACCGTATCCGCATTTTAATTCTTAATCGAAGATTAAGAATTATAACGCAGACGCAGAGAAGAAGACTGTGTGCTCGTTTTTTATCCTTATTATAACTGAGCTAACAATATCAGATTCGCAATTGACATACAGATTATATATTGATAGTAGTTTATTTGTGATTCCCAGATGAAAAGGTCTTAATTAAATACAAATATAGTTCAGTCTGTGATCAGCCTCATGAGCACAAATGTAAAATATCGTTCATTGATTACATATTCATAGTAATAGATTAAATTATCCATCTTAAATATTATTATTAACATTTGATTAAATTATTCATATTATATAAGATAATTCATAAACTTTGTAATATGGCATGTAATAAAGTAAACGAACTTTAGTTCCGAAAACTCAAAGATTAAAATGAATGTTCGATTAGAAAGTGGAACAAACTCTTTGGTATTATTCGGGATCTTATTGTTTATTCTTAGAGCCCTAGCTAACGCACTTTTCACATTAAGGGTAGTTTTACATTTTCCAGCAAGGTTATTATATAATCTGCTTCCATTGTGAAATCTCTAAATCTCTAGTTTAAATGGTGATGGATATTGCCTGACAAATGAAGCTGTTTCAAATACGTATTGTGATGGTACGGTAAGTAATTTTAAGTTCATGAAATAATACTTACAGCTATGAGTTCTTTTTAAACCATACACATTGCACGGATACACGTTTTTTGACATTTAAACACTTTATCCCAGTTAATGGCGTTTCCCCAAAAGATTGCATAATCTAAGCCAGGACGCAACACAACCATGATAAGTCATAAGTAACGTGGAGAAACTGACTTTTTTTACTAGCGTATATAGACGACTGTGACACTTTTTTGTATACAAATTAAATATGCCTTTGTCATTTCAGATTTTCATCAATGTGAACGCCAAGAAACTTTATTGTTGATATTATTTGGACTTCTTTTTTATTATACTGAATTTTAGTATTAAAATTATAATAAGTTTTTTGTTTAATTGTATTATTTTAGTTTTATCTATATTTTACTACCTTGTAACCACTCAATTATTGAGTTTAAGCCATTATTTACTGTGTTTTTATTATCATAAATAACTGTACAGTCACGTGCGAAAAATATCATCCGATTATTAGTAGATTTGGGTAGGTAATTTTTTTATTACCAACATCCACAGAACACTATTGCTCCTGAATTAAGCCCTAACCCTCGACGTGATGCTTATTATGCATTAAAGGTGACAATTAGCTCAACCCCACATGTCTGATGGTGTATGTGATCTGCTTGTAGTCAAATTTTTAGTCACATATTTGAAGTAGTTATAATGGAATAGTGAACTTTACAACTATTTGCGCAGAAAGAAATCTTGTCGGTGGTCTAGGTTTTACTTTTAGGGTAGATAATCTATCAAGTGGTCATTTTGATGTTTAATTATAACACAGAATATAAGCGTATAGATTGCCCAATTCGTTTTTGGTTCATTTGCGTGGCCGTTGGTTCTTTTGTGGGCCCGTCTATTGGTTCGTAGTCGGTAGTCCGATTGAATGACTAATTGAATGTTTTGTATTCAGCCCAGGGTCTTTCTAGGTATCCGCGACGTTAAAAAGTATAAATAAATAATCATCTACATTTAAAAAAATATTAATTTCACGCGAACGAAGTCGCGACACGGCTACTCATAAAATAATATTTTATCTGTTTTATTAATAGGAATCTTTAATCTCATTATAAAATCGAATAGCCTTTTATTTTTTAATTGTATAAGCTCCCTTTCTAGTTTGGCCACTGACAACGGATTCTGTCAGCGTCAAGTATTTTATGTAAATCAAATACACTGGTATTAGACTACGAAGTATTTGTTTGCGTATACAGGTTTACTTTACACTAAGTTACGAAGTAACAATTTATTTTCGGGTAAATTAAAGTAGTTAGTTTTACAAAATTACTGCAAGTATAATAATAAGTATAAGTATGTCGCAAGAGTAGTAAAGCTTGATGCCATTAATGGATAAGTAATCAAATAGAGTTTGTACGAAAAGCGTGGAAACAAAAGTAAATAAGAATTCAGTTTTATAAAACGGGGAATGTTACTAGGAAGAAATTTATATAATAATTATGAGACGTTAGCGCGGTTAAAAAATTTATGATCAATTGTACCTTCGTCGAGTACGCAATCACAAATTAATATTTAAACTTAAGTTTAAAGCTACTTGGTAATAAATGTTTTAGGTTTATTTTATTTCAACAATAAATAATCATTGCACATACTTTAATTGTTTATGATATGCTCGCACACGTAGCTCACCCAGGACTAAGGGCTCATCACGCTGACATGATAAATCTTTATACGTGGTAGAGCCACGGAGCAGCTATAATACGAGTAATGGTGGTGCAAATGGCTTAGTTCAACCGGGGTAGGACTACGCTCTCACAGAATACTAGAGTAAAGTAGCAGCTTAATGCTACTGTGTTACTTTAGGTGACTGTAGAGAACGGGAGATCCTTTTTACTTGAAGCGAGACATTCCGTCATCCTCAGGGATGACAACGCATTTGCACATAGATTCTTAAGTGTAGATGTCTATGGTTCACAATATCTATTTACCATCACGTAGACTGTGTACCCGTTAGTTATCCTATTCTAAAAAAATCTTGCAGCGTAAATATAAATTGTAGTATAGAGTTGACGCAAGCAAGTCATTCTATACTCGATAAATTATTACAAATGTGGGCGCTTATAAAAAGTTTATTGATACTATACAAATTAATGTTTTAACAATAATACATAAATATTATGTAATCAATTTAAATGTAGATACCATAGTCTATAATATTATAAAAATTGTGGTTTATTAAATATTAAACCAATAGGTGGGTTCCAACCTTTTCACTTATTACTTATTATACCTACAGGCTACAGGTAAAAGCAAAAAAGGTTACTTTATTGCTCTCCTAACAAAAAAATTTTCTTTTATGTTATTCTTATGTGATTATGTCTTTTTCTGATTTATTTACATTTTAAGATTTTCCTATTGTTATGTAATTCCTGAATTGAATAATTTAACTTTTTGTCAGATTTGCGTTTAAATTCATTTTTTTAAGTCGTTCAACTGCTGTTTAGGGTACTTTTTGTAATTTTTTCAAATTCATTTAACATCTTTTGTCGGTGACATTTGGCAAGTCATTCACAAAAATTAAGGATAACGGAGGTCCAAAAATACTCCCTTGTGTCAAACCTAGTGTCATTTTAACTGGCTTGGACTTGACTTTCACATTTTTTTACTGATTTTTTCAAATTTTTCAATAGCTGCGACGGACTTCTCTTTTAAACAGCTAATAGTTTTAATACCAAACCATGTATACATAGTTTGACATTAAAACTAATTTTCTATCCTAATCCTAATTTGACAAATTTATTTGTAGTACATCGTATACGACACAGTCAAAAGCCCTTGATATATCTAAAAAACACCTACACAGGAAGTTTTATTATTTAAAGACTCCCAAATTGTCTTCAGTAATTTGATAAATTGCAACTGTAGTGGAATTATTTTTCTATTCTATTATTTATAATACAATATTTATTGAAAATCTTTATAAGCCTATCGTAGATGATCCTTTAAACTATTTTAGGAAGTTAGATAAAAGAGCTAGGGGCCAATAGTCTTTGATATTGCATTTTGAACCTTTTCTGAATAAGGTTTGTTTTTTTGCTGTTTTTAATTAATCTTGAAAGATACCAGTTTCTGTCATTAATTCAAGTAAATAAATAAGAGGCTCACTAATAAACTCTATGGTATTTTTAATAATTTGGATCTATATATCGTCGTAGATGCAACGGTTTTCATTATTATTTTTGTCAATTCTTTTGTGTCAGCGGGTGATAAATGTAGGCTATGTGTAGGTAAAGAAAGCTTGCAAGCGATAAGGCTTCCAATTTTACCTTTTAAAATATGTTTTTTTCTCTTATTTATCAGTGAATAATACATTTTATTTCATTTATTCATGTCAAGTTCTTCAAATTATTGTGCGCTTACGACATTGTTACTTTATTGTAGTTTCCATTAATTATTTTTGTGGTAATCTGCAATCAACAACAGTCAGTGAAATGTAACACGAACAATAATCCAATATCCAACGATCTAACCACTCCCATTAAATGTCGAAACTTCTAACGAAACCCTAAATCAAAACCTCTAAAATTCATAATAAAGCCTATAATTAGAACTACACGAGAAAATTAAAAAAATGTAAAAAAGTAGTGTTTTTAATATTCGCCTCGCAGTGGTGGTTCCTACTACTTCATATCGTTTCGAGGGTGTCTTACGTGGAGATAGAGAGAAATAAAAAAAGAGAAGGGCAGTACTTTCTTAATAACAACTCAAAAATGATAAAAATTGTACAAATAAGCCTACACGTTGAACTTTTCAGTGAAATTTCCGTAGCATAACTGTCATATGAAATCTTGCTATTAGGTAATGCAACTAACATTGAAACTATGTTAATTTTGTTTATTGGACTCCTAGAATAGAATAAAGTCATTTTTGTTCAATATTAAGTACATGTAATTCTTACTGAAAGTCATTTTTAACTTTTTTTTTAGGATGGTCAGCCATCAACAAGCACACAATCCACCTGCTGATAAGTGGTTGCTGGTGGCCTACTGACATCTACATATATCCTCGATTACGAATCAAAATGCATGTTACCCGTGAAGACTAAAATGGAATGCCTCGTTTCCAGTAAGAAGGGTCTCTGGTTCTCTACACTCGCAATACAAAACACAGCAGCGTAAAGCTGTTATTTTACGTTGGTATTCTACGAGAGCGTGGTCGTTTCTTGGTCGAGGCGATCCATTCGTGCTACAAATATACTAATAATATAGCTGCATCATAGGTCGTGGCTCTACCGCGTATAAAATTACTGCTTTGAAAAAAACTTCTTTGATGGGAAAAACCAGCAAGAAACCCTGCGAGACTTTTCTAAAGCATAATTTACAATGTAATATTAATATAATTGTTACGTAAACATTTATAAGCAGCATGATAGAGATCACTTCATTCCCAAGGGTTATTAGAAGTCGTGTACTCTGTAGTAGTATGATAAGCCTTACTAAACTGTTTTTGTTCAAATAATATTTGGAGCTTTGTTTCGCTACTGTCTAATGAGGGAATTACAGATAGAAGCATGGTCCTTTCCCCGTATTTAAACCCACTCCTGTTGTATATTATAATGTGTGCATTAGTCTTTCCATCCCATTAAAATCTGGGGTCAAGCAAGAGTGAATAGGCGTTTGCTACGCTAAGACGTTGCGATACTATCAAGGGCTTCGTTACCAGGTGGGATTGTGCTCAAACAAGTATTTTAGTCCAAACAACAAAATTTATATTGGAGTTAAGTATAGAATAAGTGAATAGATTAATTAAAGTTAAAGTAACAGTAGCACGGCTCCTCATTGACAACCTCCGACATTACATAAACATAAGAAACTATATTTGCTTCCTAATCGGCAACATCTGATCTTAACGGATACATAGATAGAAATGTAAATTTTCATGAATTTTTTATCGTGGGAAATTCTCATGGCTGCGCGGGCAAAGTGATGCTGCAGTCCTACTGGCTAAAACCCTACGGTATTCCCCATTATCGTACACGAGGGGTCTCAGGATCTACGTTCGGAATGCAACCGGGCCCTTCTTTTCCTTTCTTTTAGAAATGTAACCCCGCCTGCTCGTTAACACTTAGAGCAGTGAGATTAAATTAGTAAACCTTGTTAATGTTGGCATCTGGTGACAGCATCAGAGAATCCAACTCCCCGTTTCATGTCGTGGGTGTCGTAAAAGACGACGATGAGATTTACTAAAATATCTTCTGGTTTCCAACAGACAAAAGTACAACGCCAAGCGTAAACTACCTAGGCTGGTACTATTTTCAAACGTGGTTCCCCAGAAACTTCCGCAGGTGTTCTTTTTGGCATTTTTTTACAAAATAAAATGTTCCGCAGTGTGCTTTACCTAGTTTGAAGAGCACCTCCCGCACTTTTTCAGTTTCTTGTACTATTAGGTTCACCACCAATACCAACACCTATATTTTCAACACGACTACACTAGGACAAAGTCTGACAACTTTGGCCTTAAAGTTAACCCATCCAAATATCAGGTTATAATAAAAGTTAGCCAACGGATGATAAATAAACTGGATCCTACAGCTTTACTATCAATCATTTTAACGGGTTTATTTTAGAAATCAGCAATACCGTGAAAGACCTTGGTTTACACTTTGAGTTCACCTTGAGCTGGCAAACTCAAGTGGCAAATATTTGTCAGAATGTAACTGGTATTTTGCGTTCTCTCTATCGCCTGAAGAACTTTCTCCCGTCCAGGATCAAGACGATTATTGTGCAGACCTTATTATTTTCCATTTTTGACTTAACATATTATATATGTGCTATTTTGATTTATATTCTGAACTCTTGTACAAATATGATCATGTACTAAATAACTGCATAAGATTCATGTATAACCTTCAAAAGTATGATCATGTGTCTACTTATTGCTCTCAACTTAACTGGTTACCCATTCGTCAGTGCCATAGTCTACGTGCACTCACTACTCTGGTGGACTAGACTAAGCTGCAGCTATATTATAGTTGTAGCACGAATGGGTCAGCTCAACCGGGGAAGGATCACGCTCTTATATAATACCAGCCTACTACCTACCTACCTACCTAGGTGACAACGTATCTGCGTTTGGATTCTAAATCGAGGATAAATGTAGATGCCTATGGGCCACAGTTGTTTGTCACGCTTATTCTATAAAAAATGGATCTTGATGTCTCTTTATCCTCCATCTTATTTAATTCCTCATTTTCAGTATCTTAGCTCCAACCATGACAGAGTTCTCCGATCTAGTAATAACCTTTTCCTTTTAGTACTTACTTTGTCCAATCACCGTTCTTTGTTCGATCTGTTCTTCTTACGAACTCTTTTCCTTTTGAAATCAGGAGTGCCAAAAATCAGATTTTGTTCAAGTCCAAAGTGTGAGAACTTCTAGTCAATAAAATGGCAGAATCAACTTAGCGTTCATAATTAAACGTGTTCAATAATATCATATATACAAATATGTATATTGTATAAATGTATTTTATATAATATAAACATAATGTACGTTTATGTAAATTATGTTTATATGTATGAGTTTATATATATGTGAATATTGATTTCTGTACTTTACATAACACCTATCTCTTTCATCTCTGCACTACTCCAAGGAAGACTGGTAGATAATTCCTTGGGCATAAAGTCCGCCTATATACATTTAATGTGTAAAGGAAATTGAATAAAGAAATAAAAAGACACTAACGTCGAAAATACGACACGTCTTTCGGCTTTAAACGAGGCATACTCAGACAATATAAACTCTGCGGTGGCCGACCGCTAAGACTATTTAAATATTATTTGTATATATTACAACAGTAATTTATATAAAATGTAAAACAAAACACGACCCATTGTTAACTGAAGCATATTTTGTTATGCATTAATAATAAATATGGAGCTTATCAGTGCATAGAGATTAAAGTAATCCTATTTACGTAGGGAAGAAAGAAGAGGAAGAAAAAGAAGAAGACAAAGTGGAAGCAATAAATAAATATTTATTTTCGTATAGATCGGGTGGAAGTACACAAACGCGTGGCTGGTGGGCAACGCGCTCTGCAAGGTTCTGCTCGTCATGAGAGCTTTCGGACTATATTTATCTTCTACCCTTCTAGTCTACATATCCCTTAATAGGTGAACACCTTTTTATAAAAAAATAAAAGTTATTCTATTTACGTTACTAATATTTCCTTCAAGCAGTCCTAAAATAGTAATAAGCTTAAAAAGCTTGTGTCAGGAGTGGTTGACGAGTAGTCGAGTGTAGGATTCGAGAACCCACAACCTTTTTAGTTAGAGGCCCATGGCCTGCCATTAGGCTACTGTTACATATTTCCTACTATCTAAAATATATTGTTAACTTTATGTTTTCGTATTTATTTTCATAAAAACCCGGCATTTTTGCGAATAAAATCACTCTGAGCCTTATAGCTCAAATGTATAACAAATTGGTTGCCAATACAGTTTAATTTAGAGGAATTGTGACGACTCGTCTTAAATTTAGAATGCATGCAACGTAAGATTGATATCCGATAAGTGACACCTTTGTCAAAATTACGATTTTACAAGAGAATTTGTAAATAGAGTAAGGAAACCTGCTTCTACAGTCAGAGTCAAATACGTCTAAGGTAGTCAAAACCATCGAATTGGCAAAAATTCATTTAGCTTATTATCTTAGCTTATTTTGTGTCCAATTTTGCAGAAAAGGTTCAAAGCAAGCATTATAAGCGAACGGTAAAAAAAATTATCACAAAAAATCGCAAACATTCTATCCTTTTTATCTTTTATACTCAGAATGCGTGCTAATGTATTATTTTAACTGATTGTCATTCATAAATATCTAACACTTACTATTTTACTACGCATGCACGCATGCGTAAGGGTCGAATGGCCAAATCGAAACGGCTCAATGTGGAAGAAAGACAGAAACTTAGTCTAAATTCGACGTTTAGACAGGAAGGGAGAAAAATAAATAAAATAAGCAATAAATATTAAGTAACTAAATAACGATATTATATATCCTTTACAGAATTACAAACTTATACAAAAGTTGTCATAGGATAAAAATTTATTTCACTGATTGGACGACAGCCATATTAACTACGTCGCAGCTCTCTGCGGTTTCCATCCAGGGAATTAATTAACGCCTCATAAAAAATAATATGTCTTCTCATCAAACATTATCCTACCTATTTTCTGCGTTAAAACTAAGTTATAATAATAACAAGTAATTTGAAAAATAAACCTGTCTTTCCAAGAAAACTTTTTGAAAGTCAAATTTATTTTATCACTTGTTCGGAAAATATTTCTATTCTGAGAAGATCAAGCAGGCAACCCATAGCGACTTTTAGTTTTTTATTGAAAAATAGTATAGTTTACTATTATTATAGTTCACAGTAAACAACACAAATCAAATTAGATATATTATGGTGGCGAACAATTAAATCCCAGGGGCTATTGTCAGCCATAAATTTCTTAATATTATATAATCCATTTTTCCGTATTTTTGCGTAATGCTTAGTTCTAAGCATACTATTTAACCAGACTTATTTTTATTACTTTGTTTAAAAAGTTACTTCCCACACTAGAATGTTCTCCTGTATCGTAGAGTTAAACATATAAATTGCACAAGAACAAACATCTAGACCCTCATAATTATTTCTAAGCAAGACAAGTATTTGTATTAAATAATTCTATTTACGTTACTAACAACAACTGACATGTATTTGTACAAAATACTTGTCTGTGTGCGATTCAAATCCGCAACCCCCAATGCCGCAATTTAATGCCAAGTTACGAAGTCGTCAAGATACTAAATAAAACTTTTGTTGCAGGTTCTCGAGTGGCGTGCAAAAGAAGTAAGCGTATGCTATACGGTGCGTGGACGATGGCGCTTGCGTGTAGCATACCTTAGGCAAATTGTTGAATTGTTATACTTGGTGTTATTTATCCTTATCATTAAACGCTAATAAAAGTCTATTGCTGAACGTTGGCCTCGCTCATAGATTGCCTGGTGATTGAAAATGGCTTTATTAGTACAAAAAAATTGTAAATTGTATTTGCGTAATTAGTTTGCATTTAACGTATTTTGAGTTGGTAACCAACATATAACAGTGGTAGAGACACGCTGGAGCTTTTACTGGCCAGTTCGAACCGGGGTGGTATGTCGACCTTACAGAAGACCAGCGTGAAGTAGAAGCTCTGCTTCTGTATTTCGTCTGGTGAGTGCAGGTGGCCGGAGGCCCAATTCTCCCTTCCCTAAACATGATAGCGGAGTTAAAAAGAACACAGGAGGGTACCAGCAACCCTGGTGACTCTGACTGAATCCCTCGCTGAGCATTCACGCCCAAGCTGCCCTACTCTTCCTGAAGGTGAGTGTTCAGGCTGCCCCACGTATTTGGGGGGAGAGAGGGTGAAACTAAACCTACTTGAGGCAAACGGAGCAATAAGACAAAGGCGCCCTCTGCCACGCTATCCGTGAATTTCCGCAACATCAGGGGACTTCATTCAAACCTTAATGCCATTCACTAACATCTGGAAACGGCGAAGCCGGCCTTGCTCTTTCTAATCGAGACACAGGTGTCCTCTACGACTGACACTTCGCATTTCTCCTAACCGGCGTACAAATTAGTACACTCATTTCTGCCCCGGGTTGGAGCTTTTGTGTACGTCAGAGAGGACTGACTGTCTGGACTATCTGTTTTCGTGCCACGGCAGCATTCAACTGGTCCATCCTATAGATGCCCGTAGACAATGGCGACCATCCCCGCATCTTTGGGTGCTTCTATAAGCCTCGTAGCGATTACACCGACACAGATTGACTCATCGACCACGTCCAAATGGCTGTAGAATCCTTGCTACAACAGGTCTCATCCGCAGAGACCGTGATGTTTGGTGATTTTAACGCCTAACACGCTGAATGGCTTGGTTCCCGTTTAACCGATCATGCGGATAGATCTGTTTATGAGTTTGCTTTTGCTTTGGATCCCAGACGTAGAAGATCATTTGCCTTCCGTGTTGAACCTTCTGCTAACCTCTCATCCGGATGGATATTAGGTCACAACAACCATGTCAGATCTGAAGTACGGTACTACTCACGCTCCCATCGCGGTTGCGTTCTGAAGGTTGCTGCCGTGTTTGGCACTATAGGTCGGCCGATTGGGAAAGCATCCTACCCTTGGGACTGGGTTTGCATCTCGCCGGATGATCCCAGAGTAGAACTTTTGTGCTGAACTAAATGTGACTATGAAAACGTCATTATTTATGTTCACACTTTGTTCACATGATTCGAAGTATATTTCAATTAAGTATGTAACTTTATTCGTAGTTGCCTAAAACATTAGCTGTCATAAATGAAAATACAGCCTTGTGGCGTATTTGCCGTGCGTGATCCATAGCTGTGACATAGTTTTTGTTTTGAAATGCTGGTTATAGTATGGCTACAATATGTTTCAGGCTCGATTATTCAATTCTTATTTAAAATTTATTCACAAAATAAAATAAAACAGAAACACGCTTAAAAAATACGGTTGTTCTAATAAAATAGTTCAACTGACCGAATATAAAAGAGAAACCTCTTTTATATTTAGTCAGGTTATAATTCAATTGATGGATAATTTTGACCATATAAATGAAGAATTGGTCCTTAAAGAATTAGGGCGACAAACGAGCACACAGCTCACCTGATGCTAATTACATACTGTGGTCCATAGACACCTACAACTATACGGGATTAAGAAAGACTAAGATAGTATGCCTCGTTATTAGTAAAAAGTCTTCTTATACACTTACCATAAGAAACACAGCAGCATTAAGCTGTTACTTTACGCTGGTACTCTGTGAGAGCGTGGTTCCTCTCCGGTCAAGCTCACCAAATTGTGCTGCAACTATAATATAGTAGTGGCTCCACCCCGGTAAATACTTTGTGTTATGTTTTATACTAGGCGATAGAAATCCTTTTCTGCTTAAGAGTCCTCCGAGATAAGTATTACCCTCTTTATTATTTGTACCGCCAAGCAGCTGTACTTGCACTGCTCTGTAGCTGTCTGAAGGGTATAGAGAACCGGTATAACTACAGACTGTAAGACATTTTAGCCCTTAAAAATGGCAATGCATCAGCACCTTTTTTTGTTTGCAGTTGGTTGCAATAATCCGTGGTTTGGAGTAGTCACTTACCATCAGGTGGACTGTTAGCACATTTGTGACTTCAGTTTCATAAAATATCTCCTGTAGTGACGCTGGAACTATGCGTTACTGCAGTGCATCATCTTAGTTAGTCATCAGGAGTGTGAACGCATCTGTATTTTGATTCTTAATCCAGGATAGATGTCTATGGGTCACAGTATCAACTTATCAGTTCAGGTCGACTGTGGGCTCATCTGTCTCCCTCATTTAATAAAAAATGAGTAAATGCCTATTTCATTGTCTAGTTTTTATTGTCTGTGGACGAGAATTGATGTGGAATTCACTAATCTATGGTCGCATTTGAGGACGCTGTGGTATTTATCTATCGTTTTTCTGGTCAAAATAATTGGTCGTAATAGATTAATTGTAAGATTTTGATAATATAAACTAGAATATTATTTACTAGGTAGTATTTAATACAATATTTATATAAAAGTATCTGATATTTTATACAATCGTATGGATACATTGAATAATGTTAAATTTTAAAGATAATGTGATTTTTCATTATACACTATAATGCAAAATCACATCATCTTTAAAATTTCATCTTTAACATTTCAATCAGCAGTGTAAAATATTTACTATCTGGTATTAACCCGTAGACATATGGTTCCCAAACGCGAAAATTCGTTGCTGACACAAGAAAAAAGATCAGCGTCTATCAGAGAGGACTCGAACTAAGTATGCTAAAGATAAGGAAGCTGAATAAAATACGACACACAAAAATAAGAAAAATAACTAAAGCAACAGACGGTCTGGGCTACGCACAAAAATTTAAATGGATGTGGGCAGGACATGTCGCGCGGCTAACTAATCATAGATGGACCAAAAAAGTAACATTATGGAACGGTCCAATGGGCAAAAGTACAAGAGGGAGACCTATTACAAGATGGGAAGATGATATTAAAACAATAGCTGATCCAAACTGGAGACAAGTAGCCCAAGACAGAGTCAAATGGGCATCACTGGAGGAGGCCTTTAGAT
>DWHP01001311.1:0-16416 GCA_018247895.1 Parnassius honrathi
GGCTTCTAGAAAGCTTAATTCTTCTGTTCGATACTAGATGGCGCTGATGGTCTAAAGATCAAGATTGACATTTTCTGTAAAGATTTCCTCGCTCTGTTTCCCGACACTAGATGGCGCTAGGGGCATGGTACCTGACGTCTACTCAGGCGCGCAACAATATGAAGCGAGGCGATATCTATACAACCAGTTTCAAAGAAATTTCTTTCATCAAGTGGATTGGACAATAAAGCTGTGTATCTCCTCACCAATTTCTTGTCGCCAATACCTACTCAAAAGGTGAAATGTAAACAAGTAGGTTCGGCACAATGTATAGAGGTTACATGTCCCAATATTGTTCGTAAATATAATAAAAATTTGGGAGGAGTAAATCTAATGGATCAAAAAAGTGACCTATGAAATGGATACAAAATCTAATACCTTCGGCTTTTTTGACGTTAAATTCGTATATAATATATGAGAAACTGCATGGAGAACATCTAATCGAAAGTTGTTTACTTTCGTCGTTAGAATATCGCCAAGTTGTGGCGAGGACGATGATCGGGACATTTTCCATAAGCATGCATTACCGTCAACTTATATGACAAAGAAACGAATCCAAAATATAGGACACAAGCGATCCTTACCATCTCACGTGATGAAGAAAGAATCTTCACGTAAAACATGTGTGCAATGTGCTAAGATCGGCGTTGAGAATCGCACTAACAATGTGTGTGATTTATGTAACGTGAATTTTTTTTATATAGGATAGGGTGACAATCGAGCACACAGTCCACCTGATGGTAAGTGATTGCTGTGGCCCATAGTCATCTACATCTATCCGCAATTACGAATTAAAATGCAAATGCGTTGTCACCCGCGAGGACTAAGATGGAATGCCTCGTTTCCAGTAAAAAGGGTCTCCGGTTCTCTACACTCACAATACGAAATACAGCGGCATTAAGCTACTATTTCACGCTGGTATTCTGTGAGAGCGTGGTCCCTCCCCGGTCGAGCAGACCCATTCGTGCTACAACTATATTTTTAATATAACTGCAGCATGGCTCTACCACGTATGATATATGCATTGTTAGGTTCGTTTAAAATTTAGGATCTCTTACCTGTGTGCTCCATGAACAACACATTATGTGAAACTTTTATGGTCCTGTGTTTAAAGGTTCGGCCATCTAAGAGCAGAGGCCCCACGGAACACAAAGTTTGAGGATCCTTTTAAAGAAAAAAAACAACAACATCGCAGTATACTTTTATACGGGTTAGAGCCATGTTACAGCTATATTACAGTTTTGATACGAATGGTTCGGGCATGACCGGAAAAGAACCTCGCTCATGCTGCAGTGTTTCGAATGGTGAGTGCAGAGTACAGGAGATTATTTCTACTGGAACGCGGCGTTCTTTATGGGTGACAACGCATCGATATTTTGATTTTAATCGATGGTAGATGTATAAGTACATGTCTATGGGTCATCAACTTGCGTAAAAGATTAACTTTTTACAGACATATTGATGTTATTATTAGTTTTAGACACAATATACTCGTACAAAAACAAATGCGTTTTATTTGTATACGAATATAAAATATGCCATGCGTGTTTATTTTTATACCTGCAAACATACTCTAAATTGGGACAGGCCCATGTCCAGTGGACCTGTTGATGATGATTATGATGATGATAAAGAAATATAAACATTTCCAGACCACTGGTATACCCACACTCCTGACTTTGTACACCATGTGCCTTAAGAATTAAGACGAAACTGTTGAAACGTCATGTTTAATCGAGGTTGATATTTCGTGCAAAGATTTTGACTGAACGTTATTAGGTACGTCAAAATACCGTACCGTCAACCGTAAAACGGTTCAACTTTTGTGTTAATAAAAAAAGCAGCGTTCGGTGAACACCGTGCACCTGCTGCAACCTTTTGTATGCAAGTACTGTAAAAGGATTGTTTTACGATTTTTAATAACGTATACTTTTAAGTACGGACTTTCTTCTGGACAAAGGAAAACAAAGATGACATGCATACATATATATACCTCACGCCTGTCATCTATGGTTAGACGAAGACTACGGTCTTGAATTTGGCACTATCCTAAAACACATTTCTTCTTCTTTTAACTTAATTTGGCCCATCTTTAATATTAAATCGCCAATTTGGGTGATTAAGTTCTGCCTGGGTCTTCCCTTGCCGACTCTGCCATTCACTTCTGCAACATAAATTTTTGCTTTGCCTCTCTTTCCATGTTTATTCTTTCTACACGTCCAAACAATTAGAGCAGCTGTTTTTAAATCCTTGTCACAACATCTTGCAAACCACACTTCATTTATCATACGATTTCTTACCCTAATATTTTGAGTCGGTTGGTATTACTCTCCTCAGATCAAAGTTTTGAACCTTATCTAACAATACTTGAAGTGGACACCGGTATACATGTCTTAAAAGTTGCAAAAATAACTTCAGAATTGTATTATTCATAGCCGTGTGTCCTCGGCAACAGGGTAGGTAATAACTCCATACATATTTTAAATGAGGATGGCACAATACGCTCACTCTACACGGACTTTCGTTCAGTCAAATGGGGCCCGAATGAAATAATGTTGGGTGAAAAAAAGTTCCTCGAAGAAGCTATAAAAAGGGAAACCGAAAGTTTTGGACGCTTCTCTTTTCTATTTTAATATATTTTGCTTTCAGTTGGTTCTTGTTTTATTATTTACGTAACATTTCCCTCTGACCGCGGCTCTCCACTGCGGCGCCGGTTTTAATTAATCCGACGTTGTCCGTACCTTCCTAGAGTTGCAACAATTATTCCGCCAACCTCATTAGGGATTTTATGTCGGAGAGAAAAATATTCAGAGCACGAGTTTCGCTTTTGTGATTATCCTTCCCGTCCATTTGCCGTTCTTTAGTGCCCCTACCGTCGATAAATAAATGTTTTCATTTAACATTTTATCCCGCACCTTAGTAATAAGTGTAGGTAACAGGGGAATATACTAGTTCTTTTTGCAAGTGTGATCTTCAAAAATGTAAGTGTGGGCATGGTACAGGATTATTGACTGAAAATCTATTTAAATTACCAATGATTTATATAAGTGACGATGGGAAACACTTTTTCTAGTAGTTGGTGGCAGGAAACCCTTCAACCGTTTTACATAACTTAGGGCCATAGTTTGAGCCAATCATTTACATAAATAATTATGTATAGAAAATATTAAGTATTCACCTGTGTGTAAACAATCATCTAGCAAATCAGCGATAGGTGACCGACATATATGTGTTCCATATATTACGGCAAATTTTCTCTACTTCTAAAAATAGTACTGGAAACGTTTTTGAGTTCTGTATTCAGCTATGGACTATATGTGGTTGATGAGAATTATGTCGCCATTCACCAAAAGGCTCAAAATGTCTTTTTTATTTTAAAGAATAAAACAAACCAACTTAAATGTGTGGTGGTGGTGGCGTAGGGGAACACATTATCCCATTACTTCTTGCGGGTGGAATGCAGAGAATTGTTATGGTTTCTGAGAGATGACATATACACAGTCATGCGACGAACACAGCAGGGTCAAAGGTGCCCTTCTTGGTAATGGGCCCGTCTGGAAATTGGGCCTCGGGGATGTCCTCTTCACCCGGATTTCCTCTCATAAGGACCTCCCTTACCCACTTGGTAGAGACATCTGATACTGTGGCCCTCGATCCGCTAGCCAAGCGTGACGATTAAGAAGTCCGGTGGAGGACCGAAAGGAGTGATTGTTTTGATTTTCCGAAGAATCTGCTTTAGAATGTAAAAAAAAGCACTACACATTGAAATAATACTAGTTTTTACGGAATTTATCGCGTATATTTAACTTTTTAATTACCCGACGTATTACGTACGTAATACGTAAATATACGCGATAAAATCCGTAAAAACTAGTATTATTTCAATGTGTAGTGTTCGCGTAAATATAAGAAATCATTATAAAAAAGCACTATGTGCGGAGACGATATATCGGGCGCCCTTATGTGTCAAACGTCCGAAAAAACTTATCTAGCTCGACTATAAAACACGAAATAGAAAAAATTCGAGCGTGGCGTTTCGGCATTGTTAATGGTACAGTTCGGTTGTTATTTCTCGAGGCCCGTTCATCACGTTTAATCGGGACGATGTTTTTGTTCTGACTTGTGGGCGGCTGTCAAGCACTACTCGAGCACATTATTTTTTATTGTGTTTGGAAAGGGATGAAATACGCGTCGAATTCAAACTAAGAGAACTGAAGTATAGCTGACAAATTAAAAAAAAATTTGGGAAACGGTATCGCTAGATTAAACGATGTAAATGTCCAATTAATTCCTAATACGATTACCGTGCTTGAATAAGCATGGTAAATAACGAAGTAATAGCTATTTACTTGAGTGTGTCCCAAACGATACTGAAAACAAAATAGAGTTTGTTTGCTGCCTTGGTCTTCATTAGGCATATGTAAGAGCATGTTTAACTTATCCGTTATCGGATGAAATAGCAGTGTGCCTACGCTTTGTGATACAAATTGGTTTTTGCGTGGTACCATCTCAGACGTACTCCTTGGTAGTAAAGGAATATCACAACCTATTAAAAGCTCTGGTGTTAGTGGTTCCATGTTCCATAAATTTTGTTTTACACATACTTTATTGTATAGTAAGAATGTGCTCGATTACGTTAATAATAATTTTTGTTTTCGCACTAAATTCTTTTATGTTAAAAGATTGTACATATTTAAAAAAATCTTTCAACAATACACACTGTTTTATTACATTTTGTCTGTTGTCGAGAACCAGAAGTCACCCATGCAAAGTCGGGGCGGATCTCTGGAAAAATACGAGGGTTACACTGAAAGTTCTTAGAAAATCAAAAACTTAACAAACCAGTAGGTTATTCCAGTCCATTTACATCAATACATCGCTGATTGCAATGGAACTACTGAAAAAAGCCCTTTGCCCACTCGTCCTTAGGGGTGTCTTTGACGGCATTGTGAACCGCAGCCACTGCTTCCTCGGCGTCCATAAAACGTTTTCCTCGAAGTTTTTCTTTTATTTCCGGAAATAAATAAAAATCGCAAGGTGCGAAGTCAGGGCTATTATAGGGCGGGTAAATAACGGGCCCAGTAATCCCACGTCTGACGTCGCCAAGTAGTCGATTGTTTGCTTGGCGGTGCGACGAGGCGTCGTCGTAGTGATGGAGGATCTTACTGCGAGGTCGTTTCTCCCGAACTTTTTCCAAGATAAGTGGCAAACAACCACTCTGCAGTAACTGTTTTTCTTTCCTCTAAAACAATTGTTGCGTAATGACCTGTTCTTCCGAGGAACGGGGCCACCCTCTTTTTTCCCACGCTTCGACCTCTCCTCGCTTTAGTTGGCAACTCCTCGGAAGGAAACACCCAGACAGCAGACTGTCTCTTAGTTTCAGGATCGTAACAATAAATCCACCTTTCGTCACCCGTTAGTATGTCGCACTTAGCATTGAAGTCACCTTCGTTAATTCTTTGAATCATTTCACGACACCAGTCAACACGACGGAGTTTTGGGCCTCTGTCAAATTATGAGGTATCCACTGGGCATTAAGCTTCCTGAACGCTAAATGTTCATGGAGGATTTCGTGGCCTTGACTCATATCGATGTCTAAGCTTGTTCAAATCTGCTGATAAGTCACTCTTTTGTCAGTCTCTGTCATACGCCGCGCAACACTGCTGTTATCTTCAGTCATCGCCGTAGAATGTCGGTCATTCCTCACGCAGATCATCGGTGATATTAGTGCGACCACGTTTAATAAACTTATTAAACCATTTGTAAACAGTGGCACGAGATGGGGCTTCATTGTGAAAGGCCAATCAAAGTCTATCATAACTTTCTTGTTGATTTAAATGACGTCGAAAGTCGTAAAAAATCGTTGTACGAAAATTTTCTCGCGTTAAATTCATGCAGACCCGACAAAAACAAATGACAAATTAATAAAATACATACACAATAATATTGGCTATAATATTATTGTGTATATAAATCCATATTCAAAATTTGAACTTATTTTTAATTTGTGTAAACAAGTGGCCCCTTCTAAAAACTTTCAGTGTCGCCCTCGTATACGTAATTCAAATTCGTTTATTACATTATTTAATTTCGAACGAAACCTTGGGAGGTTTCGTTTCAGTTGAAATTGACATTGACTCGTAATTCAATAACTTTCCAGTGGGAAGTTATTGTAATGGGTCCGATTTTGCAAATTGGAAATTTTAACATATCCTTTACGTTTCAAGGCCCTTAGAGTTGAATAGTATGGTTTTTAAGAGGATGTCCGTGTGTGCACATGTACGTATGTAAGGTATGTATGTATGTTCGGATTCAATTTTCGCCTCGTGTATTTCGAGAATAAAGAATGATATTGACATGGGACTAGTTTCGTTTAACGTAAACTTAGACCTCATTATATTTTGAGCAAAATCGGTCAAGTCATGTTTTGTGCCGAATGAAAAATTGTATAAAATATTAAAATATATGATATTTTTTTATTCTTTCCACTGGGAAGTTAGTCGTGTGGGCCTTTCGGGTCGCATCTGGAATGCTTTTTTATTTCATTTCCTTAATGAATGAGTTTTCGTCATTTTATTCACATCCGTGGATCGATCGAAGACTGTGTCATGAGTGCGGAAAGCAGAAAAAATTGCCAGACAAAAGACTTGAGAACAATGGAGCTCTCGCTCGGGAAGAACTCATTAGCGAGTTTTTGTCTGTCGCCAAAACGACCACTTAGATATCAGCCTACTTGAATCAGTCAGTTGTCGGTTCAAATACCGGCTAAACTAGATTTATCTGTGCTAAAGAAAGGTAAATTGTCCGATATATTTTTAGTGAAATTTACGTTATTAACATTCTTTAGATAATTTTTAGCAAACATAGATTAATAACAAGTCATAATATTGTCTTACAACAAGATATACAAAATACGGTACTTAATATTTTTAATGTTGGAGCATTTCAATTTATCATCATGATATTATTTTTCGTTGGTTTGCAACAGTCTACTGCTGGACACGGGACTACCACTGGGAGAATTTGGCGTAATCGCCACGCGTTGTAGCTGGATCGACGATCGACGAGTACCAGACGTCTCGCGCTTTTGACGCTTCTCTTTATTATTTATTTTATATTTGTCGTAAACGAGATGTTGATATAGCCATCTGTTGAACCGTTGTAGCTCAGATGGTTAGTGCTCGCTGTAAATTTCACAGTACGCGAGCAACGCGGGTCCGATCCCCGCCGGCACCAATGAGATTGTTGATTGCAATTTTAAGTGTTGATACACCACGTGCTCGGCGGTGAAAAAAGATCGTGAGAAAACCTGCATGTCTAAGAAATAAGAAAAAAAAACATTTCATTTTTGGTGGACATTTCCTTGCTCTAAAACCCTCTCAGAAATGAGAGGAGGCCTGTGTTTAGCTGCGGGACGTATAGGCTGTAACTGTAACTTTAACGATACCTACGGGACGGGCGAGTCTTTCCTTACGTTGCAACTCTACGACAAAACTTTAACATAAATACTATAACGTAATTATACTTATAACAGAATATTCTCTATAATATTTAATTCAAATGTCCCCTATCTGTACGATATCGTATTTTGTAAGCGGCCGTTATATACGACGCACTTCGTTCAAAATGTGGAGCGTCTCCTACTAAATTAAGCTGAGATGAAAAGAGATGAGATGAATTAGCCCGGATATCGTATTTTAATGAATCCTTTGCTAAAGTAAAGCTTTTCGGAAGCGTTCCGTAAGTAAAACGGTGACACGGTGCCAAAAGAACATTCCGCTAATGCACCCGTAAACTGTAAAGAGAGAGAGTGTATTAAGAACAAAGACGCCTCTGTTGCTGGGTTTATTACAACATAAGCGTCCGGTTTTGAAGCCTTAAAAGTTCTAGATTTTGTTTTCACTCATTCTAAGTAGAAAAATATTTAGGAACTCGATGAATGCATTTGGCTCAGGACCGTGCTTTGTGGCATCGTTGCTCGCACTGCGTTCAGCAGTGGACTTGTGACGGGTTGTATCGATGGTGATAATGATGCCATCATGGCGGCGTAAAGGAATCCATCACTCCATTTCGTCTCTTCAGTGTCGTTGGAGGTGATTATAAGAAATGCCAGAAAAAACTGTGATATTAGGGCACCGAAATGTGAAAATGAAGTCACATCCTCCCTTCAACGGGAGAGCTCCGTATCCAGCGGTGGGTTTTTGACGTGCCGATGATGATTATTGCCCACCTATTATACAATATGCGAAATAATCACAATGACATTACCAAAAAAATTTAAGCGTTGTTTTAATTATTGTATAAGAATTTTTTGTTGCTATTTAAAATGCCTATTTTTAACTTCCCACTTAGAAAAATGAAATTGAAATTAGCGGGAAGTTTCAGGGATGGCCTGCAGGGTCAACTAATTTTTTGATACAATTTATATAAAATTTTGCAAATTATCAAAATCCAGCATCACCCGACTGCTGCTCGCACCGTTTGTAAGAATTGTTTGTATCTTGAAGCCTTGCAGTTGTATGCTTGAGTTGGGATTAAATTTTATTAATTTTCGGATTCCAAACAGATGGTAGCACCCAGCCATCTTCTCTATTAAAATTAGTATGTTTTTTGGTTTCAGTAGCCTCGCGAATCATCCTTGGAAGGAATCGGTGTTCTTTAGCGAGTATTTGTGATCTATCAAATCTGATGTAGGCGATCCTGTACGTGTTCACAGACTGCGGACTTCCCGGAGCGTCGATTTTTCGCATCAGCAATATGTTCTTTAACGCGGGTTAAGCTGATCTTTTAGTTTGTCCTATGAAAGAGATACCACATTCACAATCAAGCTTGTACACTCCTGCATCTTACAGACGGACATTACAAATGACTGGTGCTAAAAACTGACCAATCTTCCCCGGCGGCTTGCAGCACGTTTTAATGGAAGCGCGCTTCAAAATGTAGCTAATTTTGTCAGTGATTCCTCTGACATATGACAGTAGGTACGGCAGGAACACGCTCGACTGTGGCAGGCTTCATGCAAAAGTTGCTTGACATGTTGGGGCTCGGCAGCCAGGTGTTTATTGTCACAGATCCCTCGTGCTCTCTGAAACAAAGATTTACCCACGAAGAACGACGAAGAACTAACTGTGAAGGATGGTGGTGAGAATCACCGTTTAAATATCTATCTGTATGGGTCTTTTTTCTATACAGAGTGTGGCTCGACCGTGTATCTGAATCGAAATCGAATAAAAATAAAAGTAACTCCTACGGTGATCGAACTTGGGTTTCTGCATGCCAGTTTAGGGAAAGCTCGCCTAAATCCTGATATCCCACGATTCTTTATTATCGCAATAAATGGATATTACGTTAATTAATAGAATCGGCTGTAACTTTGCGCAATCCATTACATTATAGATCTTATCCCGTTATTTTTTAACATCTATAACAATAAGATGTTATGTTTTTTTATCAAGTTAAACTTATGAATGACAATTACTACTTGTTGTACCTACCTATATAATATAACACAATTTGTGGTAGGTAAACAGAGTCATGACAGTTTATCGACAGTGAAGCACACCCAACTCGCTCTCGCGCGCGAACGGGTAAATGAAGATTGACGTCGTGAGAGTGAAGTTGTAAGTAAGCTCAATCTCAATCTTATTCTTATTTTGCGCACATAGTATATCGGCTTTTTGGTAAGGCGACTTACATTTTCAATAGGTGATATGCAAGCAGCTATTTATGCTTACCACAGCCCGAGAGCATTACAATGTATCGCGTTCCATTAACGTCAAAAAACCATCCATTTATTTCATCCATTATGGTCTCTGTAAAAGTAAACTGCTGAAAATAGGACTCACCCTAGGATTACCTTATAGGGAGGATTTTGACATAGTTGCCTTTCTAATTGAGTTGATTGATTTTGAGCTGATATCAGGAAGATGCTGCTGCCCGTCTACTGTTTCAGTTTCCCTCTGTGACCTCTTACGACTCACCCACTGAATAATATGCAGTAGTGGATATTCTTAAGACGCCGCTACACGTTCGAAAATTATCAAAATTCGTATTTATATATTAAGATAATGTAAATAATTAAAGTGTTGTCAGTAACCGCACGAGCGTCGGCACAGGAGAGGACTGGACCTAAACTGGCTTGATAAGATCATTATTATTCGATTAGTTAACATCTCTATCCTACTAGCACCTTTTGAGAAAGCTATATAAATGAGATGTTACAAAATGTATAGTGTCTGGTCTGGGCTAGATTTTTGTACATACATACATATGCACTCTCACGCCTATAACACAGAGGAGTAGATGGGAGTAGTAGATGGAGGCAGAAACTGCGGATTTCCATTTTGCAAAATCCTGACACTTCTCTCAATTCTATCACATCTATGTGGCTACGTATGTTAAGGGTCGTCGGATGAGGGTACTCAGTGTAAGGGTAATTAGGTCTTTGTACGCTACATTTAAAAATAATCAATCACACATAGAACTGTTTGTAGTTTTTCACTATTTAAAATATAGCTTTGTTTGCTAATTCAAAACAAGACGCCGTACTTAGAATTACATGCACAATACACAATAAAAACATTATAACGGTAATATGTCGTAATTGACCAATGATGTAGACCAATATTATGAGTCAATAGTAGTGATACGAGTACTAGTTCACTTCATTCATTTCGTTCTATGGTTCACCGTCTTCATGTTTAAATAAATAGGTAAGAGTCTATTTTAAAATTGACTAAAATAATTGATTAATAAACCAATTATTTTAAACCACTTAAGTATTTATTTATACAAATTTTATGTGTTTTTCCCGAATTTAATGTATTTATCTTAGTTTTTTGAAGTAGTGTGCAAAGACCTAACCTAATTTAAAACATCCTATTTGTTATTAGAACTAGCGCATTGGGCGCAGCACTACACATAATTCTTTACAGCATGCTGTTTACTCACAGAAAACTTTGTGTACACCCGGAAGTTTTACTGTTGTATCTTTTTGTTATAGAAACATTCCGCAATCATTTTTTCGAATTAAAATAAATAAACCTTCGTATCTTTTACTTCTTCAAATCTTTGCGTGTTATTGCATAATATTTAATGTTCGACTGATGGTAATAAACGATTATTAATACGTTTAAGCTAAGTAAAGAACAACAAGTTAGTAAGAAAAACTTAAGCAGAGACATTTGAGAATATTGGTTTTGTATAAAACATACAAAAACACGTATAAAATGTTTTTAACTTTTACGTTTATTTACATAGTTATCATGGGTAGTTTTTTCTCTTTGAAATAAAATATGTCTTTTCCGGCGAGCGAACGTACGAAAACAGTGTATTACATTTATAAGAAAATACTAAAAAGAAGGACAAGAGGAACGGTTTATATTGGAACCTATTGGAACCGTAATTGTACACACCCGCTCCCGTCAATATAAATGTAATATACAAAGAGTGATAGGGTTGGTTAATAAAACGCGGGGGGATATTTGCAATAGTTGTAACTTAACCACAGAATAAATAATAGTACTGACTTAACTCCGATCGTAAGGTCGAAGAAAGACCAATTCGTACTGTACTGTTTGAAATCCTAATAACTTCCTTATCGCCATGATCAAAATCATTCACGAGTGCAACATTAAGTCGTACTTTGTTGAAAAAGGACATTAAGTTAGATCCAAATATACACTCACACATTATGTATTTCTCAGGAAGAACAAATTTCAATTTTACAAACCAAATTCGAAAAACGGAAGTTTTATATACCATATGTTTTTTATGTGTGTTCACTAATTTCTGGAAAGCGGCTGAATCGATACAAGTAATTCTTTTTTATTTCGTTACTTTTCTTTTTTGTAAAACGTACCTCCACACTAGGATTTTTCACCTGTATCGTGGTCTCACGATAAGTACGAGTAGTATAGAGTAAGCAGTTTAGAGACATAAATTTCACAAGGACAAGCATGCCGACCGGGAACAATTTTTTGTTTTGTGTTGATTAATTGTGTAACAAACATGATGATAAGCTGTTATTTAAAAAATAGTCCCGCGGGGTTTCTTGTTGGTTCTTCCCAGGGCAGAGGTTTTTTTCAAAACTAGTGGTAATTAAACAAAAGAGTGACTTTCAATAACTATTATTTATAACCTTTATTGAATAAAAATGATTCTGTTTCTGTAGGCCATACAAATACTTGTTCCGTGCGGAATTCGAACCCGCGGCCCTTGGCGCTGCAACGCGTTGACTCGATAATAAAATAGTATAAAATAAATTATAGTCGTTACCGTGAACTTGCGATATTCTTTAGTCCCCGCATAAGGGAAAATTGAAGTTTCATTAAAAAAAGAAAAACAACTCATTGAAATTCTAAAAAGAATAAAATATCGGCTACAATTCTTCGATATACGTTGTTTTGGTACCGACTTCAGAAGCTGTGACGGGAAAATTATATGAAAAAAGTTAACAATTTATTACTTCATCATATTTTTTAAGATGCAACATAATCAAGTTTCTTTTTATCTATTTCCAGGTAAGTGTCTCCGTACAAGTGGCTGTTAATTAGAGAAAACGGAATAACGACCTAAGTATAGCCTTTTATTTATAGTTATTTTTTACAGAGTAAATTTTAATATTGATGTAAGTCTGTATGTAATATCTGCTAGTATTATCGCAGTTGGGAGCACTAAGCACTACGCTGCGCTTGGGAACTGACAATCACATTTCAAAGCATATCGCTTGCATTAATGGGATCGGTTTGTTACTTTGTGATGTAGTTATTCCACGTATTTTGGTTAAAAGATAAAACAAGTACAGCCTATTTAATCCCACAGTAGGACACATAAGGACACACAAGGATTGCTTCACGGTGGGACGGCTTCGTGCTTGAAAAACGTATATTGTTAAATGTTTGTACTATGTGGCGCTCGTTTAAAAAAAAAGAAACAAAAGAGTTTTTGTACACAGTGCTTCGCCGCGCTGCTCGACCGTCGATCGTTTTCCACCTACTATCTTAGTGCCCGCTGTATTTGATGCTTGTATTTAACCTTATAGCGACGCTTTCAACGTTAATTCTGAGTGGCCTTCTCTCAGGATACCGACTTTCGTTCGCCTAAAGTAAAGCATTACTGAACGCGCCGCTACAACGCACGCTCCGATGAGCGATCTCCGCTCATGGCTTAGGCTACCGTTACCGTTACAGCGTGTCAAAAGTCTACTACTAAACATAGGCCTCCCCCAAATACTGGCTCATTTTTTATTATTTTTCATAGTTGCCAACACCATTTTTTTATGGTCATAAGAAAAAACATGCTGCCATCCTCTGGTTTGTTTCCCTCTTACGTTACTCACGGGACGATATGGGCTATTGAATTTTTGTACACAGCGACTTCACGTAGATCATGTAGTCGAAAATGGTTATTTACATTCATCCTCTGTTGTTTTGTATTTTACATTGTAGCCATGTCCATCATGTTGTGATTTCCTCATATACCGCCCTTTATCATTTCAATCTCCTGTATTCTTTAAATTACTTAAAAGTATGAATAGTGGCTGTTGCATTACGGCAGTAAACTCGTTGAATTTTATTCGTCACGGTTTAACCTGAAGTCAACACTCGACCTCCAACCTTGACATGACCTACAAGCCTGATCAATTCAGTTATGACTTATTCTTTTTCTAGAAAGCCATTGGATGTGAAACGTTCACTCAATTTATGTGGTTAAACTCTTCAATTTGATCGTTTGTTCCGATATCTCTTTAATTTTTATAATAATAATTTTGTATTTGGTTAAACTCTTCAATTTGATCGTTTGTCTCGATATCTCTTTTATTTATATAATAATAATTTTGTATAGTCTATACTGCCTTTTAATGCTGCGGCTAGACTAACGAGAAATGCCGTTAATTATCGAGTTGATGGACGTTGAATGTAGGTGTGGCCACGAATTAACGCGATAATTTGACAACGGCATTAAAATTGCCGTTTTCCGTTCGACGATAACTCGAGTGGCGGTACATCAAAGGATTAACGTGCGAATTATCGCGTTGAAGCGGCCACACTACGCTTTGTCTTGTCTCATTGTGTATGACGAGCGCAACAGGGTCGCACTTATGGCTATGATGGAGCGCAAGAGCAAAAAAGTTATTACGTTTCTTGAGATTTTACAAACAGAGCCACGTTTATGGGATCCGAGACGCAAAATTTTTAAGAATCTTATATCGCAAAATGAGGCTATGCGACGAATTACGCAATTATAACCCTTTAAAACAACTATCGAATAAATTAAAAAGAAGAAGGGAAGCCTAGTGGGTTTTTATAGAACCCATTTAAAGAAATATTAAAATTCTTCAAGGAACATTAACGCCAATTTTAATGCCGTTCAACGGCATTGAAATTGAAACGACGTTGACCGTTCAAGTGTAGCCTCTCATTATATCGCGTTAAATTTAAGGCAATAATTGTTGCGTTTACGAGCATTGACGTTGCTTGTTAGTGTAGCCGCAGCATTAGACAATCGTCGCTTACATGAAAACAATAACTACCTGTATAAATTTAGTGATAACTATTTTTAGTGCGGGTATAAATAAAACTTTGTTGGATGTCGCTTTTAAGAAGCGAATATCTTTGTTGCTTATTTAAATTATAAGGTGGTGGTCCAAGTTATATAATGTTTTTTAACTTTTATTTAATAATGACTTAGGTTAGGTATTTAGCTGTTGTGAGTATAGGTAGCACAGAGTACTTTTTGTATACCTGAATAGGTAGGCAAGTAACTTCTGTTTGAAAGCATTCAAAGATTCGCCTCCTTTACAATTTAGGTAGTTTGTTGTATAACTGTGCTCCTTTATACGTTATATTATTTTTACCATAGTTTGTTCTTATAGGCGGCAATACAAGGTGACTAGCTCGACGTGTTATATATTTGTTTGTTTGCTTCTTTGTTAACGTGAGTTGTGTGTGGATTAATTTATGTTTTATTTTGTATAATAGTATGTATGTGTTATATGTATAAGGTTGAGTAACGTTCAACAGTCTGACGTTTTTATATATTGTTTTAGTTGGTGTTAAAAAGCCATAGTTATACTAAATTCTTATGATACGGTTTTATAGCACTTGGAGAGGTTTTGAGATTGGTTTTGGCCGCATTACCCCATACCTCTACAAGGTAAAGTAAGTGAGGTTTTATTTGAGAGTTATATATTAGAATTCGGGCTTTTTTCGGAATACATCGAACTATTTTAAGTTAGTTTTACTAAGTTTTTTTTTATAATATTCAATTTTAATTAATGTCTCGTCGAGATCCAAGTTTCGGGCTTTCCTTTCTTCATTTGCCATTTGGGTTTGATGGACCTCTTTTGTACACGCCCTTAGTTGCCCCAATAAGGGTCGACGGAATCGGGGCCCATGAGTGATCCCCTCGACGAGCAACCAAGGGTGGAGCCCAAATGGCTTATGGATAATTATTATAGAAACGGCTGACAAGTAAGCACCACTTACCGATTGGCGGAGGTAGGGTTGACCACGTGATACCTGTCAGGTGGGAAGTAATGTGCATGTAAGTAGTGTATAGTAGTGTGTACACTGTGTAACCTGACAATATCGCTGATCCAGCACTGCCGATCCAAAAGCGCTGCTTCTCTCCAAGTGTGAGATCCCTCCAGAGGGGCGTTCACCAATTGAAAGCTTCTGTTTCTATTTTCACTATGTTAATTAACTTCAAATTCAACCAAATCAATGTTAATCGACATTAAAACAAGTGACACGCGGCACAACTTAAGGACGGTTGGTCAAAGTTCAGGGTCCCAGGTTCACTTAGCACAAAACTATAAACACGAGAACTAACGCGGTCTCTTCTCGAGGCTCAAGGTCAAACGACGCACTAACAACTCTTCGATGCAATTAACGGCATAAAAGTTCCTTTAATCACTCCAAAACTTCCCGGCGTCTAACCGACCGGCCGGCGCGCACAAAAGGATCGTTCTTGACTCTCAAACTCAAATTATTTAGTGCGATATCAAATGAAGTTAAATCAATTACTCAATCTCAAAGAAAGGCCTCGTTGTCACGTATATTAACGAAACTAAACTAACACAATGGCGGCCGTCAAGCGCTTATAACGATTTTGATTTAACTCGAGGTTCCGTCGCGGCGCGCAGTCGCCGCTTAATCTAGACTCCGCTTGAATCTGACCGATCTGGTAGATCGCCGGCGCGGGTGACTCCCTCCTCGCGCACCCCGCCATCAACCAGTTCCCCGCTCGAAGCTAGCAGCGTCGAGCGTAAACAATGATTGATATCTGGATCTCGCTAACACATTATGCGCAAAGTTAAAACTGTCAAAGCCATAATATTTTAATTTGTTTATAGCCACACTGACAGCTTACAGA
>DWHP01001312.1:0-16415 GCA_018247895.1 Parnassius honrathi
CCTTGCTGGTCAGCTTGCTTATCAGTTTTTACTTCTATGGTTAGACATAGAAGTAAAAACTGATAGTAGTGTTAGTTATAGCCTATATACGTCCCACTGCTGGGCACAGACCTCCCCTCATTGCTGAGAGGGTTTTAGGGCAAGGAAGTGTCCACCGCGCTGCCCCAATGCGTGTTGGCGATCTTCACATATCTTCGAAATAACTTTTTTCTTATTCCTCAGACCATGAGTTTGTACCATGCAGGTTTCCTCACGATGTTTTCTTTCACCGCCGAGCACGTGGTAAATCAGCACTTCAAATTGCAATTAACAATTTCATTGGTGCCGACGAGGATCGAACTCGGGTTACTCGCGTTCTGTTATATTTACAGCGAGCGTTAACCATCTGAAATACCACTGATACAAGTTTTTTCTGCCTTTACTTAAGAGATCCATGTGTAGCAGATTTCAACCTATTTTTTTCTTATTTTTTACTCCGTCTTTCTTTAAAAGTAACAAAATATAGTAAAGTATATAGACTAGAGTTATAAATACATTTTGTAAAATATTGAATAAGAACTACAGTATTGCGGATTTGTACCTAACTATAAAAATACTGCAATACTGTGGTTTTTATTTTCATTTGAATTTGATGTAAGCATTTGAGAATTCAAAGCAACAAACTGTCTAATTCGCATTTGCAATGACGTGACTGGCGTAAGCCTTCGTAATACATATATGACAATCAAATGACTTGGTGGTGACGGAACCTAATTGTTAAGTCATAGGTTTTGAGGTCGAATACTAGCTGGAGAAATATTTGTGCAAGAACTAAGGCGCGACGTCAGTTTTGAAAAACAAAAGTAATGTTGGACTCTTAAAAAAAGAGTGATTAGGTTTCTTAATACTAAATTGTAAGGTAACGTATGACCATTCCCAGCTTAATTATTATGTCTGGTAATGGTCGTGGTCAAAGGCCTGCGAAATAATCGAATAGCAAAAAAGAACGCTTTAATTTGCGGTGCAAATGTGGATTGCACTCGTATCTCTGACTCCTTTGAGATCGCCTTCCATTTGAACACATTCTATTACAATTATGTAGGTTGGGTAATTGAGTGGCTTAAAGCATATACTTACGGCACTAAAATATGCTCTGCGCTGTTAATTTAGATAATATTCATCGAATATAACATCAAGATACAAATGTTGTGAAAACTGTTCGCATCGAGTTCAGGCCTATGTTTGCTACGGTTGCGCTACGTAACCGCGTGCGAAAACATTTGCATTATAAAGAGATATAACTGGCGACACAAGCTGCGTGTGAGTGCGTACCTAACAATGCGTCTTCAGCTCTCCTGTTTCATAGATTACTAATACTAAACATCTAATAGGTACAAGCTGTCATATAAAGTACTCTGTGCAATCAACGTAAAATGTGAATAAATATTCTTTGCAAGCTGCCTTTTGAATATTTTTTTCGGTTAAACATTCTTAAGGTTAGAAATTTTGGCAGTATGAAGTAGTTGAATTAACATTGATAATATTTGAAGCCACAGTAGCCAGGGCGTGGACCGCGAAATCAAAAGTTCGTGGGTTTGAACGTACCATGCGACTACTGTCGTGAACCACTCCTAACACAAGCATTTTAAGCTTACCAGGAGTGGTTAAAGGGAATATTAGTTATGTTAATTAACGAGAACTCTGTACAATATCATCATTGTTATTACTATAGCCTATCAAAGGCCACTGCTGATGATAGGTCTTCCCAAAGATGACCTTAAAGCGGATTGGTAGCTTAGTTTATTTTAATGGTTGTTATCTTCACGCAGTAGAACCGTACTGCAGCTATATTTATACAGTTGGAGCACAAATGGGTCAGTTCAACTGAGGAAGGACCACGCTCTCACAGAATACCAGCGTGAAATAGCAGCTTCGCGCTGCTGTGTTTCGTATGCTGAGTGTAGAGAAACGGAGACCCTTTTTACTGGAAACGAGGCATTCCATCTTAGTCCACGGGTGAAACGCATCTGCATTTTGATTCGTAATCGAAGATAAGTGTAGAGCTCTATGGGCCACAGCAACCACTTGCCATCGGGTGGACTAGGTGCTCGTTTGTCACTCTTACCCTTATCCCATAAAAAAGACTGTGCTGTCCATATCCTGGTTTTTTCTCTTTATCGCCTGTTACGGCACCTACACAATCATATGAGTTATACAATTTTTGGTGCAGAACATTGAGAAGTGTCTGTTCGAAGACAGGGATAACAAACAAGCACGCAGTCCGATTGATGATAAGTGGATGCTGCGGTTTGTACACACCTACGTAGGAAAGGAGAAGGAATAATTCATTATCAGTTAAAAATATCTTAGATTCTCGTCAACGATCATATAAAGTACAGCGTTAAGCTTCTATGCTGAGGTTATAGCTTGTACAGCTACAGCGTGGCTCTACCACGTAAAATGTTTGTGCATTACAATATATTATTATTTCTCCTTATTGTGAGCTGTAAATTTTTGAATAAAACTTGTTTTCACTTTCCTTCCAAAACTTGTTTCCAAGTTATTTTTTTAATGTATACGTGCTTATTGATTTTTGCACAAATAATGTTGTTTTAAGTGTTAGAGCCATGCTGCAGCTATATTAGTAGTATAATTGTAACACGAATGGGTCGGCTCGACCAGGGAAGGACCATGCCCTCATAAAATACCGACGTAAAATAGCACTTTCATGCTGCTGTGCTTCGTATGGCGAGTGTAGAGAACCGGTGACCCCTTTTTACTGGAAACGTGGCATCCATCCCTGTCCGTATGTGTGACAACGCATCTGTATTTTGATTGCCTTTTGGTCTAGTGTAGTAATATGTGATTTAAAATTAACATTCGAATCTATATTTATACCCAGCAAAGAAAAATTTTGAACACATTCTAATTTTGTTTGATTATATGTATAATTTATCTCTAGTTCATGTTTTTGTCGTGGTCTGAATTGTATTAGTTTAGTTTTTTTGAAATTGACTTCTAAATTATGATCGCTTAGCCATTGTTTTACTTTATTTATAATTATGTCGATTCTTTCATTAAGTTTGGTACCATTTATATAAGGGAACACAACGGAAAAATCGTCGGCAAACATCACACAAAGCTCATCAATAATCTTGGGGAGGTCATTAATGTAAATAAGGAAGAGGACACATCCGAGTACGGACCCCTGAGGGATAGAGTCCCGCACCGGCTGGGCCCTCGACCTGACACATGTTTTGGTTTTTGAAATGTTATGGTTTTCTACATTTTCTATTTCGACGTACTGTGAACGATTGCTGAGATTATATATTACTAACATAGCTGCAGCGTGGTTCTACCACGTTAAAAAATTATAATCATGTGTAATATTTGGAAATACTCAAAAAACATACGAGAAGCGCACACAGCGCCAAACGCAGGCGTATCAACATGCTGCCTCAATAGAGCTAACGAGTTAATCACTCGTTTAGAAAACACCGATATGTTGTAAAAGTACTGAAGCGATATTTACATCTACTAGATAATATGGTTGCATGTCGTGGTGTTGTAATTGTTTCTATATTTGCCTATTTCATATTTTTTTATTATCCTCTATCAGCCACGGACCGTATATTGTAAGGTTATTTGCCTCAGTCCGAGAAATCTTGCACCTGTGATGCTGCTTTCCGACCGCACGTCTCTGTTTACATCTTACATGCACGAGATAAAACACTTTTTTCTGAAATTTTTCATGGTCGCCTCTTACGACACGCATGGCAGAAAATGAAACAGTTACACCAACTTAACCTCTGAACTAACGCGGTTTAAAAAAACATTAAAAAATTACCAAACAATAATTTTAAAATTAAGTTAAATAATACATTCTATATTTTACTCGAAAAAAATTGCGCTGGTAACTACTAACTTGATACGCCTGAAAGACCAGTTTGCGAAAGCTTAAGCCTGTGTGAGATGGTGCAATGCAATGGACATCGGAAATAGGCAATCGTAGAGCCACGCTGCTTTATAGCTGCAGCACGAAAAGGTCAGCCCGACTTCTGCTAGACAAGCTCCACAGAATACCCGCGTGAAATAGCAGCGAAATGCTACTGCGTTATGTATAGTGAGTATAGAGAACCGAACATATTTACTAGTGAAGAGAGATTCCATGTTAGTCTTTAGGCGTCACAACGCATTTGCATTATGATTCTTGATCGAGGATAGGTGTAGGTGTCTATGGACCACTGAAACCACTTACCATCAGGTGGATCGGTTGGTTGTGTTATCGGTAAGTTTATTTCAAAGCTCAAGCTCAAGACGTTCAGTTAAGATGTAAAGAACTACGTATGGAGTTTCTCTAGTGGAATAAATTTATGCAGAAATCTTTTGGAGGTCATCGACATTGCCTATTTGCAAACTGAAGTGATCACGTCAGTAGCAAAAGTGAAATGGAATGAACCTGTCATGGAACGAAAACAGCGTTTAGGCAAAGTAAGTGTAAGTTCCCTAGTAAATCGAACAACAATTTATGTGTGGTGACTGTTAGCTACGGGACACATGATGGACACTGGACACATTTTAGACGTGGTACAGCCACGCTTCAGCTATATTATAGTTGTAGCATGAATGGGTCGGCTCGACCGGCGAAGGACCACGCTCTCACAGGATATCAGCGTAAAATAGCAGCTTAATGCTGCTGTGTTTCGTATGGTGAGTGTAGAGAACCGGAGACCCTTTTCATTGGAATCGAGGTATTCCTTCTTAGCTCTCAAGGGTGACAACACACATGCATTTTGATTCTTAAACAAGGTTAAATGTAGATGTCTATAGGCCACAGCATCCACTTACCATCAGGTAGACTGTGTGCTCGTTTGTCACCCTTATCCTATAAAAATGAGACAAAAATCTGGGTACAGCGTGCCTTAAGAGAAATCTCGAGGAAAGTAACCCATATAATAACGTATATATAAAAACGTGGGAAAAAGATAAATATGTTTTTACCACGTTTTTTAATTCGTAATTGATTTTAAACCATTTTAAAGCTAACTTCCCGTTGAGCTAGAGACTAGAAACTCGAAAGTTAGCTTAGAATCAGATGACAGTATAAGAATACTTAGACCTTGTGGTTTAAGTAAGAATATGAAAAATAGCGTAGTATATAATTTTTTTAAAATTTGCTGTGTGACTAATTAAGATGAATCTGGTTTTGATTGAAATTATATGTTCAGTTCCAGTACCTAGTAAATGAAACGACTAGTATACATGTTTATTAAGTAAATAAACCAAGAACTATGGCGCCGCTTTGTCTGTTTGAAGGTATTTATCAACGAGCGCTCAGCGGGGACATGATGACGCGGGGCGATGCTACTTACTGCAGATTTATTACGCCTAAACAAGATACGTGACCGGTTTTTTCACTACTAAGCTTTAGGTAGTTTAAGTAGTGACACATTTTTACAAAATAACAATTTAGCTGTTTCTTAATGGAAGAGCGATACTGCAGCTATGTTACGGTTTTAGCACGAATGGGTCCCCGCGGCCGGGGCGGACCACGCTCTCACACGATACCAGCGTTAAATAGCAGCTTAATGCTGTTGTGTTTCGTTCGGTGAGTGTGAGGAACCGGAGACACTTTTTACTGTAAACGGGGCATTCCATCTTAGTCCTCAAGGACTACAACGTATTATATATTGATTCTTAATCGATTATAAATATAGACGTCAATGGGCCACAGTATTTTCTATAAAAAAGCTAGTATCGGCTCAACACAACATATTGAAGAAGTTTATCATACGTCCGCATGTCGCCAGCGCCGGCTGTCGTTTCTGCTTCCGCCTCGCTTTATTACCTTTAAATCACCATAAAAGTAATCACGCTCAATCCGGGGTATAGTTACAGATGTGCGAGACGCGTTGCCGCCAAGTCGCCGCCGTATTTCCGTCTTGGCGTATTATTTTTTTAGAATAAGGGTGACAACGAGCACACAAACCCCACCTGATGGTAAGTGGATGCTGTGGCCCATAGACACCTACACGTGCTCTCAATTACGCATCAAAATGGAGATGCGTTATCATCCCTTAGGACTAGGATGGAATGCCTCATATCAAGTAAAAAAAATCTCCAGATCTCCAGCTGAGGAATATCGGCTTCAAGCGTTAGCAATATAATCTTACATCTCTTCCAAACAATAGGACCAAATTAATGGACATTCACCGGGTCGCTCCGGGTTCCAGCGCGAAATATTTTAGTGCGACTTGTGGCGGAACTTTTTATTCAATCCCCGAGTGGCTTGATAACACTAAACCTTTATTGATTTATAGCATGAACCTCGGCAGTTTTGTGTCTACATTATTAGATATATACGCCTTCTAATCCTGGCCTACGGGGATGATTGGTTTTTATCTGTGAAGGTTAACGTGAACTGGGTTAAAAGGAAAAATAATTTAGCAATAACACCTATTACTATACAAACATAAATAAATATCGTATGCCTGTAATCTCCGAGGGAGTAGGCAGAATCCAAAGAGCAGTGATCAACTCGGATTTAGTCAACAGAACATCCTTTTTATGTTGGAAGAAGTATGCAAATTGTACACATCGAAGAATTTCACATGGATACTATTGAACAATAGTTTTGAAACTCCTTATCGAGCTCATTTAAGAGCGCAATTGTAAATCAGTTTTTGAAACATTCTTTATTACAATCGAGATTTATATTTTAGTACATTTCAACTCACAGAGTTACTACAACCCGAACTTTACGTGACTGACTTCTAAATGGTCTTAACTTTGCTAATATTTGGTGCAGCGTACATATTAAGCCAAGATCTTGTTATGTGATTCATCATCTTCATTGCAACATTTCACAAGTCCTCTGCGGAACATAGGCCTCCCCTAAGGAATGCCACAAAGCACTGTTCTGAGCCACCTGCATCCATCGACTTCCTGCATGCATTAGCAGGTCGTCTCTCCATCTAGTGGGGAGTCGCCCTACACTAAAAGTTCTCGAATGGCAGCCCTTTACCGGTAGGTACTAGCTGTAACAAGAACCTTTTTTCCCATCGGTTATCGGTTCTTCGAGCTAAAGGTTGGCCCATTGCTACTTCAGCTTACTAAACCGATAGGTTTTTTTTATTATGTGCGAGCAGCTATGCAGGTCTAGGGCTAAGAGACCAGTATCACTGCGACCGAAAAGTTCTCTTGTGATCGCTGCTATGGCTATAGTTCACTGCTAAGCCCTTGTCTTCAATTAATTGAAGGAGTTACAAAGCCGTAAGCAATTTCACATCTTCTGGGTGGAGTACATAGTTTCCCAGATGAGTGTTACATTTACGCATTAATGGTCCGCAATCAGTTAGGATGTGTAAAGGCGTTTCTTCCATTATGGAAGAGAACCGACACATCCTTGAGTTGGTTAGTACCAGTATGTACATGTGCATTTTAAGACAACAGTGTCCAGTTAGGGCTCTTGCCAGAATGCGGAATTTATTTTTACTTAATCCCAGGGCTTCTGAAGCGAATTTACGATCAAAAGCCCGATTTTAGAATGTTTTAAGCCTGGTGCGTCACACCAGATCTTAAGTGATTTATTGTGATAAAGAGTTTCAAGGGTCAATCGGGCTCGGCAAAGCCATTTTGTGGAATCTAAAGAAGCCTTTCTTGAGATTCCACAAAATGGCTCAGGTCCAAATTGTGTGCCCTTTGAACCCTCCCGTGCAAGTTTGTCGGCAAATTCGTTGCCTACAATACCCGCATGTCTCGGAACCCACCTTAAAACGACCCTGTTGTTTTTTCCCAGGACGATTAAACGGTTCACGCAGTCTCCGCCTAACTTCACGTTCACTAAGTTTGACCTCAGCGCTGGCAGTGCTGCTTGACTATCAGAGTTTATATAAATTATATGGTTGACGTAGTGCTTTTGCAGATTGATTTTCGCACACCGAAGTATGGCGAAATTTTCTTCAAATTCATACTAAGTTTGAATTTGGGGCGTTCCCCGTAAATTCCAAAGCCTACGTCGAGGCCCATTTTAGACCCATCGGTATACCACATGAGGCTACCGACCTCACAGATAACCTGGCCATTCAGCCAGTTTTCTCTGGAGGGTAATTCCACTATACATTTTTTATCAAGTGTGTAGTGGACGCATGGTATCTGAGATCATGCATAAGACTGGTGTTTCCTTATTTGAGTCGAGCATGGATCTCAATCTGTAGGAGGGCAAGCTCAGACCCCCCTGGGTGTTAATCCTATACAAACTAGCCCTCGCCTCCTTGTCTAGATAAAGATCTAATGGCGTTAGGCATAGAAGTGCGTTAATAGCCGCTCCCTACTTTGGCAAAAGCCCCTCGCAATGATCACAAGGTCATCAGCATAACCAAGTGTGTCAATGCGTAGGTCTGCCATTTTGTACAATAGTTGGTCAACCGCAAGAGTCTAAAGAAGGGGTGACAAAACACCTTGTGGACAGCCTCTTGCAGCTGCAACTTCAATCGAGGTTTGAAACAGCGCTATTTTTGCCTTTCTGTTTGATGGCATCGACTTCACCCATCTTATTGTTACGAGCTTAAGGTTCGTGACAATAAAAACTGCCGAGTGAATTACCAAAATTGACACTTTAATTACCGAACACCAATTAAAACTTAAATCACACAAATAATTACACTTAACACTTTAGTTCACTGTATTTCTCTCCGAAAGCTTTGTTTGTATCGCCAATTCAATACTGCCCCGGTCGCGGCCCTTGGCGAGAAAACGCTTGGCGAGCGGGTTGGCAGCTGCAGTTGTTTTGTTGTACAATTGTTGTTATCAGGAAGATCTGCTAGCCATCTCCTCTCTGTTTCCCTTTGTCACCTTTTACGACACCAACAGGAAGATATGGGTTAGTGAATATTCTTAACTGCCATTACATGGTTCAAAGATAATACTGTAATAATAGGATTCACTTGGCAAACATAAAGCCGATATTGTTAATGTAATAGATGAAAGAGAGCTGCCAAAGCTTAAGCATATCTCTACTGCGCTTGCCAGCAAAGTACAACTGCTACAGACAAAACGGCTTTATATAGGCCTTTTCCATCGAAACATCTAGAATGTTCCAGCAAAAACCAGTCCCGACCGACTAGAAGGAGAAAATTCGAGTGTGGAGTTTTCTAGAAAGCTTAGTTCTTTTATTCGATACTAGATAGCGTTAATGGGAGAGTTCTAGAAAGATCTTGACGCTCCTATTTCTGCAGCTTGAGACCAGATGGCGCTAATAATCACCCGCCATATACCGAGTGCTAATTATAGCGCGCAACTCATTTTTAGATGTCAGAAGTGATGTGGGGCTACTGTCGAAGGCGCCCTCAATATGTAGAAAGGCACGTAGAGCCATTACTTTATCCTCCAGTGCTTTTTCGACCATGTTAATGACACTGATTAGGGCTGCTTCCGTAGATTTGCCTCTGCGGTAAGCATGCTAGTTGTAATGTATGAGCCTCGTCGCTAGAGTTACATCGCTTATATATCTATCTATAACCTTTTCCAATGTCTTGAGGAGAAAGGAAGATAATATTATAGGTCTAAAGGACTTTGCTAAAGCGTAGTCCTTTCTACCAGCCTTAGGAATAAATAGAACTTTGACAATTGTCCATCGTTCTGGTATATATCCCCATTCAAAACTTGCTCTGAAGATTTTCACCAGATAGGGAAGAAGAATGTCGATACCCCTCTGTAGTTGGACGAAAATTATTCCATCCTCCCCGTTTATTTTAAACGTTTTAAAGAAGTCAACAGCCCACTTTACCAGGTTTGGCCTTATTATCTTTGCACCCCTACACCAGTCGTCATTACAAGGCCTTCGTAGGGCTCTGAAAGAATTCAAGGCTGAAGTCTTATTGTTGTTGCAGTTGTTGACCTTGGGAAATGGGTTGACGCTAGTAACTCTAATGTTTCCGTTTCACTATTAGTGAAGATACCATCAGGCTTTTTAAGAAAGCCGATCTGATTAGGTTTAGCATTTGATAGCATTTTGTGTAGTCTTGCACTGCCAGGCAAAGACTGAACTTCCCCGCATAGCCTCCTCTACGATGCTCTCTTGGCTTTCCTAATTTATTTATTATATTCAGTTAGGGCTACACAATAAATATCCCACTCTTTGGTTTTCTTAGCCCTATTAAATAGTTTCCTGGTCTTTTCCCTAAGTTCTTTTAGCTTAGTATTCCAACAAGGAATTTTTCGTGTTGAGGTCTTGGTTTCGACGGGACAACTGTCCTCGAAGGCTTCACGGATACCTACGGTTACTGTCTTCGTCACTAACTCCAGACCTTCAATCGTTTTCATGCTTTTAGGAAACGTTTTCCAAGTCCTCCTTAGGCTATCTCTGTAGATATCCCAGGAGGTCGCTTTTGGATCCTTAAAAACAACGGTTTCATAGGTTGGTGATGCTCCAATCACAAACTTAATGTGTTTGTGATCAGACATCAAGTTTTCACTACTAACATGCCAGTTATTTATCCGCCTGGACATGTTATTGGTAGCAAAGTTTATGTCAACACTTCTTGCCTAGCACGCGTAACGAAGGTTGGTGTACTTCTAAGTTTAGGCTTACCAGGCGGTTGGAGATGAAAAAATCATGTAGTAACTGACCTCTTTCGTTGATGTTAGTGCTTCCCTAGGATGTGTGGTGAGCATTAACATCACAACCCACCACAGGTTCGACGTTGTGTTTTCGGGCGAACTCCGCTACTCGCTCTCACTCGATGGTAGTATCTGAGTTCTCTCCGGGAAGATAGACTAAGCAAATGATTACCCTGGCTGTAACCGGGTCGTCATAGCAGTACTCTAGAACAGCTAAAAGTTGAAAATTTTTATTGTAAATTATACAAGCTCTGGCTCTTCTGGGCCTTTAGTATTGGCAAGAATCTAACCGGCAGCCGACAATCTCAGAACTTGACCGTTGGCCACCCGTTTCTTGTATGAGGGCGAGGTCAATGTTGTCCTCTGCAAAGCAAACCTCCACCTCAGCAAAAGCAGCTGCTGCATGATAAAGATCCGCCTGGAGGACCTCGCCCGTAAATGGCTTAACCCTTGGGGTTAGCCTTGTTGCCTCAACTCAGCAAAAAGCTTGGCATGCTCGGCAGAGCGGAACAGTATTTCATGCCAATCACGCCCGCAACTTTACAAGGCGCAGGTTCGGCCGCACATGGAATACTGTTCCCATCTCTGGGCTGGAGCTCCCCAGTATCAGCTCCTTCCACTTGAACGCATCCAGCGCAGAGCGGCTGGAATCCTCGACGACCGAGTGCTTTCCGATTGGCTTGATTCACTGGCGCTGCGAAGAGATGTTGCATCTCTTTGCGTATTTTATCGGATCTATCACGGGGAGTGCTCTGAGGAATTATTCAAATTAATTCCAGCCGCCAAATTTCATGAACGCACTACGATACAAACCTCTCGATACTATCCACACGATCTGGATGCTTGGCGGTCCACCACTGTACATTTCACTAGGAGTTTTCTTCCGCGTACAACCTCTCTGTGGAATAATTTACCACCGGCGATTTTTCCGGACCGATAAATTTGTTGTTCATGGGCTGCGGTAGTCACTTAACATCAGGTGAACTGTATGCTTGTTTGTTCCGTCCTCTATAAAAAAAATATATATATAATTGCTAAAGCGCTGAAAAAATTCTTCTCAGCCACTACCACTTGTCGATCTTGCTTCGTACCAATTAATGGGAAAGAGGATGATAACATTTAGTCTTCATGCTTGATTTGTCAACTGTTGTTACGTAAATCACACTTTAGCATTATTATCACACAAAAGTCACTGACAACTGTCTTAGAAGGCTTCACGAATACTTACGGTACTGTTTACGTTTTAGGTAACGTTTCCAAATTCCTCCTTAGGCTATCTCTGTAGATATCCCGGGAGATAGATTTTGGATCCCTAAAAGCAGTGGTTTCATAGGTTGGTGATGCCAGTTCTAACATGCCAGTCATTTATCCACCTGGACATGTTGTTGGTAGCAAAGGTTATGTGTAACACTTCCTGCAAACCACGCGTTACAAAGGTTGGTGCACACCCTAAGTTAAGGCTTGCCGGACGGTTTAATATGAGAAAATCATAAAGTAACTCACCTCTTTCGTTGATGTTAGTGCTTCCCCAGACTGTGTAGTGAGCATTATCATCACAACCCTCCACAAGTTCGGCGTTGTGTTTTCGGGCAAACTCCGCCACTCGCTAACTTGATGGTAGGATCTGCATACTCTCTGGGAAGATAGGCTGAGCAAATTATTACTCCGGTCCCTGTGCATCCCTTGAGATTTATGAAGGCATTAACCAGATCATCATTGCAGTATTCTGGAACAGCTAAAAAATCAATGTTTTTATTCTAAATTATACACACACTAGGTCTGCTGCTTTTAATTTTGATAAGAAACTTACCAGCAGCCGACAATCCCAGAACTTGACCGTTGGCCACCCACGGCTCTTGTATAAGGGCGAGGTCAGTCTTGTCCTCTGCAAAGCAAACCCACCACGTTAGAAACAGCTGCTGCATAGTGAAGATTTGTCTGGAGGACCCTTGTCTTACCCTTGGGGTTAGCCATTTATGGGCGTGGGGGGCAGGAGTCCTTTCCGCCTGTTGGTCTGTGGCCTGTGGTCTGAAACTGTTGATGTGAAATAAGGAGCAATATACTTATTTCAGCTCAGCTTTAAACAATCAATATTTCTACGTCTTAATATTTAATATGTTTTCATGTCACATGACCGCACGACTGGACAAATTACCGCCAACATAGCGTTAATGCTATATTCATTTTTATAATTTCCAAACAAGTTTCAACTAAATTTGATTAAAAAAAACTTCGTAATTACATTTAAAGTTCTAACTGAAACTTAAGTTTAAGTCTAAGACTACATTAGTAACGGCTTAAGCTCTGGCTTACGATACCCACGAACGAAATGAGGCGATGGAATCGCCTCACACGCTATTTTTGGAAAATACTCACCCCTGTCATCCGAAGGCAGAGACTACGGACTTCCATTTGGCAGGATGCTGACACAACTGTCACCTCATCTATTAACTTACGCATACAAAAATAACAGTGTAAAATAGCAGTTAAATGCTGCTGTGTTTTGTATAGTGAGTGTAGAGAACCGGAGATGCTTTTTACTGGAAACGAGGCACTCCATCTTAGTGCATAGGGGTGACAACGTATCTGTCTTTTGATTCTTAATCGAAGATGGATGTAGATATCTACGGGCCACAGCATCCGCTTACCATCATGTGGACCATGTGCCCGTTTGTCGGTTTAGCGTACTCTTAATTTCTCACACATATTTTGCACATAGTTCACCATACATCTATATACTACATCAATCATCAATTTAGAATCAAAATGCAGGTACTTTGTGACCCTTGAGGATAGAAGGTGATTGAAGCCAAGAGAAGTAAAGAGAGTCCCGAGTCTCACCACTCGAAACTCAGAAGCATTATTATTCTGTTTCACGCTGGTATACTGTGAGAGCGTGGTCCTACCCTGGTCAAGCTCCTGCTGCTATGCTTATCCCATCTTTAATATAACGCCAATTTGGTCGGAAAACTTCCGTCTGGGGCATCCTTTGCCGAATCTCCCGTTCACTTCGGCAAAATAAATTTGCTTTGTCACTGATTCCTCATTCGTTCTTTCTTGCATGACCTCACCATCGTAGTATTTCTTTCATTTATGCTTTTACCACTAATTCGGAAAAACTCTGTCGTGTACAGATTCACTATAAACTCACAATAAACTCTAAATATTAATCTACAAAATTACATTTTATATTGCAAACATGAAATATAACAATACAACATTTTACCTGTTTTTTAATAATTTTCTCGCTGTTGTCCGTTACATATATATATGACCAAAAAATGCCGCGTGTGGCCTACTCCATTTCTCCAGTGAGTGTCTAATTCACTGAATTGTATAGCATTATCTAAAAATTATAAGATACCTTTGTTTTAACAATACATCGTAATATGTCGTATTGAGCGTGTTAGAGCCTTGCTGCAGCTATATTATAGTTGTGTGCTACAACTGAATGGGTCTGTTCGACTGGGGAAAAACCACGCTCCCATAGAATACCGGAGTGAAATAGAAGCTTAATTCTTCTGTGTTTCGTATAGGAAACCGGAGATCCCTTTTACAGGAAACGAAGCATTCCGGATTTTGATTCCTTATCGTGTATAGTATATAGTGTAGATGTCTATGGGTTATAGAATGAACTTACCATCAGGCGGACTGTGTGTTCGTTTGTCACCATTACTCCATACTTATAAAAAGTTATATCTATTATCTACACGGATGTCCCAGGATGACAGTCGTCAAAAAATACAAAAATATATTATTATATTGGACTTCAGCGACACGACAAGCGTCGATTGGCATAAGCATCTACTTTGTATGCCGCACCAGGTTCGGCGTCGACTAAGAAACTGGAGCGTCTCTGTTTATACCGAGGTTTTTGCACAGCTTTCATGGATTTTAATGTAACACATGAATAGCAAGAAAAAGTTAATCTCCACATTAGTAAAACATTTTCATGTATTGTTAACTTATAATATATTTCTGGAATTTAAAATTATGTTTGTTAAGTTTTGTCCAGGTTCGGTATGCAATAACAACTATAAACTGATTGGCTTGTCTTCAACTTATACTCGTAGTTTTGAATTAAAGAATCGCAAGCGGATTTTCGGTCAAAGAATTTCCCGTATTTATCACTATTACTGTTGTCCAGTGCGACTGGAGCCAAATGTCACATACGTTGATGACAGGTGAAAAATGGACGAAATTAGAACAAAAGAGACTATCCGAGCTTCGTATCTATAGGAAATAAATTCGTAACACAGCATTCCCCGAAATAAATTTTTGCTTTTAAATGTCCTTCTAGGACGAGAAGGACATTTAAAAGCAACATGTTGGGATATTTTTAAATAAGTTTTACTTTCCTCTTTCTATAAACGAACCTCTAATCATCCTACCGTTTAGTCAAATATATATGATGGTGATTTACTACAACCATTTTACACTGCGACGCGTTATGCAGCGAATTTGTGGTGATATTCTGAAAGAGTGTAAAACTGTAAAAACACTTTTCGTCCCTTAAAAGACTCCTAGACCAAGTTTATGCTCCTATGTATCAGTTAACCATGTCTCTAAATGCTAACGTAATCAGCCAATATAGTAAAAAATAAAAAAAAGTAATGATGGTGATTACGAGATAGTTAACAGAATCAGGCGTTACTAAGCGGAAATCCGTTAAGTTGTTATAACTTGATTTGCTTATTTCCGTATTACGAAATAAAATAATGTGTCCTGCTCAGTTAGAAGAGCACCTTAGACCAGAGTCTTTCTTAGCTGTTAGCCACTGGAGTGTCTACTTCACCTGAGGATGCATTGTGTAGAGGTGAAACATATGTCGTATTATCGATGGTGGTTTGTCGACCCTAGTGTGTAGTTTTGGGAGTGTTTGTGACGAAATGGGTGGTGCTGGGAAGCGTGGTACTGGAACATGTGAAGAGTGAAGGTTGCACGCAATTGAAGGAGGTCATCCTCGATCTTCCCCGTGGCAATAAGTAGTGTAGGTTAGTAGGTGTAGGTGTTGGGTTTTTATTTCTATCTTTAAATATTTTATTGGAACGCATGTAAATACTTACTAAGAGATAAGTACCATTTGTAATTTATATTTAGATTCTATCGTACGCAGCGAGCAATTTATTAGTTGAATGCTTGAATACGTCTGGTATGTTATCCGCTGTCACCCTAAAAACTAAGATGGAATCTTACACCTCATGGCCAGAAATTATTATAGCTCCCCGTACGTCATACTCGTATCATAGCAATACATGTACTGTCGCTGTCGACAGAAATAAGTAGAGGGGAGGTACCACCGGACTCTAAAGGTACAATTCCGTAGCCGACTGCAGACAGCAGAAGCAAGCGACATGTCGTCGCGACACAACTGGTTTCTATGTAGTTCTATGAAATACGTTCCGTAGCTAGCGACACGTCGTTTGCCTAGCGGCAGACGACACTGTAGCCCGACCGCAGATCAGTAATGCAGCCAACGCCCGTGCTACAACACGTTGATTTATTCTTAAAAAATGAGTTTCACCGATTCCGAGGCAGAGAAACTAATAAACCAGGTGGCTTGATATCCCGCATTGTAACCGCTAATTTCAAACACGTCGGACGTCATGTTCCTGCTGCCGCCTGCAGTCGAGTTCGGAATCATGACTGCAGCGACATGACGCCACGACATCTCGCAGCGACATGACGCCACGACATCTCGCAGCGACATGACGCCACGAAATCTCGCAGCGACATGACGCCACGACATCTCGCAGCGACATGACGCCACGACATCTCGCAGCGACATGACGCCACGACATCTAGCAGCGACATGT
>DWHP01001313.1:0-16414 GCA_018247895.1 Parnassius honrathi
CCATGGCGAGATATTCGTATTCGTATTTGCCGAATATCAGATTTGGTATTCATATTCGTAAAAGAATATTCGTTGCATCACTACTAATCACAAATATTTAAAAAGTAATATTTTTGTACACAAGTGTACTGGCAGACTTTGAAAACGCGCGTCGTTGGCCCGTAAAAAATATAAAAATAGCGAGATGTCCATTTCCCAAGGATGAAAAAACTCGTCACACTGAAACCATGTGTAGTCGTCGCAGAAAGGCTTTTTTCAACGGCTGGGAACACCCAGACTGAAAAAAGAAATCGTCTAAAGCCAGAAAATCCAGAAATTTTATGTTTTTCAAATAAAAAAATTGCCTATAGCATATTTTAATTATTAGAACAATAGAACATCATCAAATAAATTAGTTTTTCGGTACCGTGGCGAGCTATTAGTATTCGTATTTGTATTCGCCGAATAGTACCTTCGATATTCGTATTCGTTTCCGTAAAAGTAATATTCATTGCATCACTAGTTATAAGGATCTTTTACAATACTCATAGTATAGTAAGTATTTTTATAACTGCATGCTGTTTAGGAAGTAACAGAAATCAATTTAAATTTATTTTAAGAAAATGTAGATTAGTACGAGATTATCTAAAAACAACCTTTTACGTGTGACTATGTCCGCGTAGAACTTAAACATAAAATAATTGCCGATAGTTTACTTATGGAAAAGTCACTATAAACTCGTTCTTTTGCTATTATCTCGAAAACCATGTGCCATATGAGGGCTAAAACAATGTAGCTTATCTTTTTAAAAATTAGTTTTGTTTTTGTAAAAAGGTGTTGAAGTAAAAAAAAAAATGCTTAAAATAGATTTTTTATCAAAACTATTACAGATGAAGGTTTGAGATTGAGAACTTTTTGTATGAAACTGCAATTTGCAAACCAATAAAGCTTTATTTTATTGAAATTTATTTTATTGTATCTTTTATAGTTCATAAGATAATCATTAAAGACCATTTACATTGTCAATTTTTTATGATTTCACAAAAAGTTTTGCATGATTTTCTTACAAAATCGCGAATTTCGTCATTTTAACTTTCTCTTCTTAACTATAGTTAATTTCCGCTAGTTACGTGATTCTATTGTTCGGACGATTTGCACATATTCACCACGCTGGGCAGAACCAATACATGGTTAAATTTGGACCCAGCGTTTTTGGATAGATTTTTCGCCATTACTAGTAGTTATGTACTGTGTGGTAGTAGTGGTAGTAAAGTAATATACTAGTCAATTTCGTCCGTGATTCAATAGAGTGCCCCGTGTACAGATGAAAATTTAAAGAAACATTAAAGTTGTTACTAGGTCTTTTTATACTACTTTTATTGATGCAATAATCAATGTCGTTTCGTATCCGTTACGTAGAATATGTAGCGGCTTCTACACCAATTTTGTCATGTAAACTATAAACTAAAACATGCAAGTGTTTTTAGTTTGGACGAGATATACAAACCAAATGCGTGTGTTTTGCCATAGATATCTCATTGAATGGTAAGAAAGTGGCATTTCTGGACACTTTTAAATTCCGAATACATTTTATATTATTATCTTAGTGTTTTTTAACTGTTAATAACATACTGCTTTGTTATTTCAGGTAAGCTTCATATAATTCATAACAGAACGTCGACATTACGATATGCTGCAAACATCGGGTAAGCTTTATAGAAAGTGTTTAGTGTTACGCAACAATGTTTAATGTCACATTAGAATTTATTGTTCATATAGATTAATATACCATCCATTACAAGTTTGAAGAGAATCTCGAAGCAACTCTATGTCATTACGTAATATTTGCATAATGCTCATTTCCTTATCGTAAATTTAAGAAATCAAAAAGTTTTCAAGCGAGACGAACGTCTCAAACGACGTAGCGTTTTGTTTTGTTTTTAAAAGCGGCAGAAAGGTAAACAACGGTTTAATTGTGAAGCGATTAGGGCGGTAAAGCTTTGCGGTGCATCGACGCTGACGATAGTCGCGTGGAACGGCGTGGCACTCCCACTCGGCGATCGCGGCCGCGACCCGCACTCATTCACTTCAGTCCTCTGCCGACTGTTGCGGCGAACGTACGCGTGTAGTCCCACGAGCCTCCGATGTTAGTGTACGATTACGAAATCGCAACGCGACTCGGATTTTTACTGTGACAGTGAATCGAACTATTTCGAATATGGGTTAAACGTCTCGCACGACGATATGAGTCCGGGCGAGCGCGCCGCCCTCGGGCGCCGCGAACCCGCTCGCCCTCAATACGCGTCTACGGCACCGGGATTCCCACCACCATACTACTCGCCCTATGGCCTGCCCCATCCGAACGCGTGGCTAGGTGCACCCCTTATATCCATGGCGGGGCGGACGCCGCCGGCACGCAATACTCCGGTATCCAAGTTGGCGATGCACGCTCAAGGCGCCCCACTCATCATACAGAACAGACACGATAGAAGAAAATTTACAACAATGCCAGAACAGCGTAATCACCGTCCATCTGGACATGTGGAGCATGTCACAAGAAACAGATGCGAAGCTTTAGAGGGAAACAGGCCGCACAACCAGCAACAACAAATGCGTTCCACTCGTAGCGGACGCAACAACAACACGGATGCGGTCAGTGTTGCTAGCGACGAAAGTTCCGGCTCCACGAATTCTGAAACGATGCTGCCTAGAATAATAAAACCACGTAAAAGACGTAAAAAAGACAGAAAACCTAATAACATTGTGCCGCACGATATAAATACAACCGTGTTAGAAATTAGCGATGTTGGACATTGTGCGGTGAGCAGTATGTCTCCAGTTTCCCATGGCATGTACGAAGATTCTTACTGTCGCGATATTTCTATACCATATCGTTTGGATGTGAAGGTGTTACAATATTCTGAGCCTGCCCCAGAGACATATCGTGTTGCAGCTCTTGGAGAAGCATTAGAAGCTACTCGTTTCGGTTTAGCAGAAGCAGCTTCACCTTCGGAATCTGCTGTTAGTTCGTGCCAGTGTCGTTATTGCGATCCCGTGGGTCAAATCTGGGACGCTGATTCGATTGCGGACTTACTGGATGAGAATTCGAGTGGTGATTTCGCTCCTACTAAATTAGAGGATTCGATGAAAGTTGTCGGACCATTAGGCAGGCGTGCGGATACTGTGCTACGGCGTAGTTGGAGCGATCCGTCTTCACGTGTTCCTGAAAGACGTGAGGGTATAAATGGGGATCCTTTGTCATCACCCAATCTATACTCACTGTTCCCACCATCGCGAAGAACCAGCTCACCTGAGTCTCGATCTCCGCTCGCGTTGGAAATATCCTCCGAAATTGTTACGTCAATGAACGGACACCGTGATTTGGAAATCAAATTATTTTCGACCTCGCCCTCGGCCACGAATTCCGACCGCCACTCATTCTTCGACGATAAAAGTGAAAGTGCTGTGAACAGATGTACAATCGCGGAGTACGATCTTAAAGTTAACAGTGCAGTGAACAGTGACAGGGCTGTGCTCGGTGTTAACGATGGTAAAAAGAGTGACGAAGTGGAGTCGGGGTGTTCGACGGCGTTTGTGGCTACAGAACCCTCGCGTAATATTTGTGATTTAGCCTTAGTTAGTGCCTGAGGCGTTTGTGATCGAGTTTAAATTTAAAGTTAGCTTGCGTCGACACTAAGTCAACGCTCGCCATTTGAGCTGGACTCAAAATGTCACAGCGAGGCATGCACGGAGCGTCTCATCGCGACATAATCAAATTGAGATCTCCGAATCGGTTTCCTGTAGATTCTATAATTAATTTATTATTAATAATAGCTTAGGAAACTGACTTGGGGCTTTATCTGGATATATTTAAGGAATATTATGATTTGCCGCCTAAACGTTTTTTCGACGACACAAGTTTTTAACCAAAAAAACCTACTGCTTAGTGCTTACTTGTCATTGTGCACTAAAGTTTTAATATTTAAAAGTAATTCAGTTCACAGTCAAACAATCAATAGACAAAAAATACTCGGTTGTAATTTCGCAAACACAAGCGTCGTCAGTTGTCCTGTCCTAACTCGCAGACTCGCAGTTAGCAATTAGCGTTATACACTACTGACACGGTTCCGCGGCTGCGGCGGCGTTCGCTATTGCGGTCTGCCGCGCTTTCCACGGCGCGCGTCGTTCCGGCTGGCGCCTTTTGCGCACCGGTTCTCAACACTAATAATGACTTTTATTTCATTCCAAGTAATTGTCGGTTCACTTTTCACTCATAAGCTTGCAAGGGCCTCGTAGACGGTCACCATATTGCCACTTCAAACGCTCATCGCAAGCTAATGGACCAGTGGACTAGGTTGCAAGACACTCGCCCGCAATACGTAATGTCTTTTTCTCTACACCACTTAATTTATCACTGAAGTACCTATCTTTACTTCATTGATTGAGGAGTATAAAAAATGGGTGCTTACTCATTATCTTAACTTTGTTAAGGTAATCGGTTACTAAGTAGTCAAAAAGTATTTTAATTTACCGATTATTTAAAAAATCATATATTTTATAAAAATAGTTTGTTTTTCATAAAGTTAATTATTATTAGAGCTAAGTAACCGACAGAAACTACTCCATCTTAGACTGATTACACCTATGAAAAATAGACGTAATCATTATCCCGTATTCCCCTGTGTTCACCTCGAAAATTGAACCTATTGCAATTGTTTTCTTTCAAGAAAAATATAAGTATGGCTTGTATAATATATGTTCGTAAAATTTGTTTGCTGAATATGTAATAACACCGTTATAGCTCGATAGTTTTAGTAATTTTGGAAGGTTACAAACTTTTAAAATGATTTATGAAAAGAAAACAGGAACATCGCAGCATAAAGTGGTAGATATATAATATGTCTTTATTTGCTTTAGTGTCATCCTGAGCGAAAACAGAGGGAATACCTTTGTATTGACTAAACGCTGCACATATCTTCTTAACATCTTTACCCATGTTTAGTCCATTATGTTATCCGTTTACCAGGACACAATGATAATTTATAATCCTTTGTTATTCATCCGAAATAAAGACTCAAAGGACTTAAAACTGAATAAAATGAGGAAGATATTTATTTCTTCTGCTACTTGATAAGCCAAGTAAAATTGTGATATTAGAAGTAAAAACTGCGCATTTTGAAGGATGTTTGTAGCATCCATGTAAATGTTTAAGTGTAGGATGAACCCTGTAGAAAACATATGTATATATATGCTTGTGCGTCTCACTGAATTTTCTTTGTGGTCCTAAAACGATTGTAATTATTAGAACTCTGGTCGTCAAGCAGCCGTCTTAGAAAACTAATGGACGTTTTAATTGTTTCCTTGCCAGTAAAACGGGCCTATTAGTCCGATATTGTAGCCGGTATCGTTACATACAAGGTGAAATATTGATAAAGAGCCGCGATAAATTTTCCTACGCCGGTTTTATCATTGTTTGTTTTAGATCGTAGGTCATTCACTTCTACACAACGACGGTTCTGAAATAGATTAAGCAAAATTACACATGAACTTTCAGATACGGCCAAGGAAACTGTGTAATTCGTTTGCTTTTTGGCCTTATAGTATAAAAGTTAAATTGTCTCTGAAGTAGCTATAAAAAAGTTACGTATTTTGTTTACGTCCGGACAAAACGTTTAAGTTAATATAATTTTCATGACATGCGGCAAATCAACAATTTCCACTTTCGTTGTGTTTTCTATTTTTATTCTTTTTTCAAGCAAGGGTCCAACCAACTATATGAGGGATGCCAGATAAAGCTCCACAATGTAGATAATGTGAATATAACTATAATATTCATGGACTGTACATTCGTACGCCGTTGCTATCGTTGGGTTTTACACTCCATGGGCGGTTTAGTTCTACCTTTTGTTGTTTTTATTTTTTGTGTCATGTTTGCTTATAATGCTCGGCGCGTGCGTGGGAAGTCATGATAAATTTATCTTGCTTTATTTTTTCTTAACGCTAGGCTCGACGTAGACGAGAAGTTATTACGACCTCTTATCTTCTTAAACCTTCTAACTAAATCGTATGAGATGGTACCGCCGGTCGTCAACAAACGTTGCCTATCGCGTTTTGTACAACCGACCGAAACCGACCAAAACGTACAAAGAAAGATTTTTTATTACTTCGATAATCTACAAATTCGACCGCTTTGAAGTTATGTACTCAGTTCGAAATGTTTCTTATTATCCTAATTGAGCAGGTCGCTTCGGAATATTTAGTGGTATGAGATGTAAATTGAATCTTAAATCGATAAGGGCCTTGTAAGTGTCGAGCCTTAAGCTGTGTTGGGACTGTGTTAGGGCGTGGCGCCATCCACATTTGTAAAGCCCAACGGTACACTTCACCATTATTGTAAACAAAATAGGCTATGTCTAACTTACAGAGTGAATGCATTTTATATATAAAAATAAATAGGTTTAATATTTTTGTTTGTGTACGCCGCTGAGGCACGAGTTACACGCTTGCGCACTATTTTTGTATAATAAATACCATCATGTCCCGGTTATTTTGTTGTTTTATTTAATTTTCTCTTAATAGAACAGTACTTTAAAGAGATACAATATTAATTATCTGTGGCGTAAAAATATTTACCACTCTTGTCGTTTAACTAACCATAAAGCTACATCACTAGAAATTACGAGAACATATGTATATTGTAAACGTACATTGTATTTGTATCAGGCATTTACGTAACTCGTAAATCGTAAACAAGAACATCTATTGTCGACGAACAGCTGTTGGGTTGTTATGCGCACTATTGTAAGTTGTTTGTTTACAAAAGGAACGTGTAACCGATTGTGTACACCAGACGCTAAAGCGCCGCGGGTTCGAGCCAGTTTACGTTATGACATTGAAAATGTTTGATCACCTTTTCATATTTGCAATAATTTGCGAATTAAAAAGACAACTGTATTTAGTTTCACTTGAGGTATTGCCTCCTACCAGATTCAGACATTTCAAATTTAATATTTTGTATTAGTGCAGTTGTAACTGACTGCAACGGAGCCATGAGTATACGCCTGTATGCGCGTAATTTCTAGCTATCGGTATTTTGACAAATATCTCAGTCATAGATTATAATATGACGTCAGCCTATAATAAATATGGCAGATAAGAACTGTCAAAACTAGTAAATGATCCATGCAAGGATTTAACGAATTCGTTTCTAATGTACTTCACGTGCAATTAGATGACATGATGCATGCGGATATTATATAACTTAGTTTTTACGCTTTCTTAAAAAAATTTTTTTACTCATACTATGTCATGCGACATTTTTCATACTACAAAAACTCGCTAACTTGTATTTTAATGGAATACATTTATATTACCACATTTAATTTATTTTGGTATATAGTATGTCGGACGGTTGTTAAACCGAAGACGATATCATCATCATTACAGCCCTTCACAAGGCCACTGCAGAACATAAGCCTCCCCCAAGGAATGTCCCAAAGAACAGTCCTGCGCCAACTGCATCCATCTGCTTCCTGCTTGTCTTACAACGTCGTCACTCCATCTAGTGGGGGGTCGCCCTACACTGCCTATCGGTTCGAGGCCGCCACTCGTGAACCTTTTTTCCCCATCGGTTGTCGGTTCTTCGAGATATATGGCTGGCCCATTTCCATTTCAACTTACTAATCAGTTGGGCTATGTTGGTAACTCTGGTTCTACTGCGGATATCCTCATTTCAAAGTTTCTCAGGCGGAGAAACCCCGAGCATAGCGATTACCATAGCTCGCTGAGCGATCTTCAGCTTCGTCATACGTCCAGCAGTGAAGGACCACGTCTGGCAACACGCACTGGTTGTACAATCTCGTGTTCTGGTTTAGATGAGGTGACGAGAATATGTATTGTAATATCTCGAACGCTGCTCAGGTGAGTTGAAAGCGTCGATTGATCTCTCGGTTGAAGTTGGACTTACCTAGTCGGATTATTTGTCCCAAGTAATCGTACCCGTCAACAACTTCAAACTTAGTGCTTTTAACAACTACCGGCATAGGTAGGATGTGTGTTACGCATGGTCTTTGTTTTGTCTTTGTTCATCTTAAGCGATTCTGCTATGAGGACGTTATCGTCGGCAAATCGATGGAGTGTGCCGTGCCAGCGGTGAATAATTTTGGGGATATAACATCACCCTCGATATGCCAACAGTCAAGTTGGCACCGCTGAAGGGACTGTAGCACCGCCCAAAATTAAAGGCTTTCTCCTAGTCCATATACGCAAGGCAAAGTGGCAGATTATATTCTTCGGTGTTCGGTACAATTTGCCGTAGGGTATGTTTGTAGTTATGGTACTAAAGCCTTTTCGGATACCGACTTGTTCAGGAAGTTGTAAGTCGTCGAGTCTGTATGTGCAACGATTCGTAATGATTCCAGAAAACTCTAGAAAACAGCACGTAGACGCGGCTCCGAAGAGAAATCGGTCTGTGGTTCTTTCAAGACAGCTTTCTTGAAAAGAAGACCACCGCAATTCTTCTCCACACCTCCTAAGGGGGACGGAATTTAAGAGCTTTGAAGGACTTCAAGTACTGGTTTTCCACCCGCTTTTAGAAACTACACTGTAATTCTATACTCGCCTGGGGCCTTTCCGTTTTCAAGGTGCTGAAGAGCTATTCAAATGTCTCTCAGACTAACGCCCGGGATATCATCGGAATAGTGTCGGATAAGATTTGCTCTTGGATCATTACTCGCACTTGCGTGTGGCTCTACAATGATGTGTATAGCTGTCCGTAGAACCTTTAAATCTCACTCAAAGTCTCAGGTATCCCGGAAATCCTGCTGCCACACTCGGTCTTCAGCTTCAACAGTTGGCTCTTTCTGGCAGACAGATCTCTGGCAAAGACTTTGGAGCCCCGGTTCCGCTCGATCGACTTTTCAATATAAGCTGTATTGAAGTTGCGTAAGTCCCGCCGCATTCATTTGGAAATCTATCTGTTCAGTTACTTGCCTGTATGCTGACAAATCTGCTGAAGACTGCAGATTCATTTTCCCTCTAACAGCCGTGAGAATAAGAGTGTGATCGGAGAGTTTTTGTGTTCTTATGCGACGGATCTTACGGAACTTAACTTCGATCTGTCCATGTAGTTTCCACGAGCTTTTCATTCATTTTGTCCACTGTATTGCAGTCTTCTAGACACGGAAAACGGTTTTATAACTCGAGCTTAAAAGTTTTCGGGACTTTGGATTAGATCACGAGGGACACGGAGCGTTGACTGCATTAAACGAGACCTTTCCAACTTAACGTTTAAGTACAATGTGCTTCTAACCACTCGGTGATCGCTGCAAGTTTTCACGCTCGCGATCTCTGAGACAGTTGCCGCCTAGTCGTCGTAATGAAGTCAGTCTCATTTTTTATCTAACCGTCGAGGCTTGACCGGGTCCACTTTCTGTGGGGTCACTTCTGGAAGACAGAATTCATCATAAAGAGTCCCTCATTCTCCATGAAGTCGGCCAGCTGCTGTCCCTTTGGTTTCCGTTGCCCTATTCTGAATTTCCCTATCTTCAGCTCACCGTTTTGCCTTGCCTAGTTTTGAGTTGAAGTCTCCCATTAATACCATTTAGTGGATTTTGGAAAAATGCATCACTTTAGAGACAGCCTTATGCATTTCCTCCACCTCTTCCCCGGGATGTGCTGAGATTGGTGCGTAAACCTGTATGACCTTCAAGTAATACCTCGTCGACACACTCACAATCTTTACTTTACAACGTTGTTAACGAGAGACTTGTGGACGATAAATCTGACGACTCCTTGGGACAGATGGTCACCCTCCTGGTGATAGAACAAGTTGCCGGATTAGAGGATTATCGCGTCTTCACCCTCTTCGGACCTCAAATAATCCTTTCATGTTCCAATGCAACGTGTCTACCTCTTCTTCAAGCTCCAGGATGTTCTCTTCAGTCCTCAGTGTTTGTGCGTTAAACGTTGCCAGATCGAGTCATCTTAGGTGCCACCAAACCTCCACCGGATATTCTTATCAACCCCTGCCTGGCCAGATCAGATCTCCTCATCCCTCTCCCATCCTGATCAGATCAGAGCTTTAGTTACCACACCGATGGCGGAGGGCAGCAAATACGTAGGCGTGGTGCTGTAAAAATAATCCACTAATCAAGTCAGGCCTACGTTTCGAAGTATATACAGGATTTGTGAGGTCAAAATTCTCAACTTTTCATGTAAAACCTATCAAATTTACATAAACTAAAAAAGTTACTTCGTTGGTTTTCAGACTTGAACGGCAATTAATAAAATAGGACGAAGTAAAACATGTTCTAGTACACTGGTTTGACGTCAACAATTTGCTTTTGGACGGTTATAAAACTAAATGTACTAAATTTACGATATCCAATGTTTAACACGTGAATAACAACCGTTATTCTCAGAATTACATATGCATGTTAGCATATTGTGCTGTAAAATATTATATAAATCTTACTTGTGTTGAAACAGCTAGAATTAGCTCATTTAGGTTTTTACGATAGCGTGATGTGGCATGAAACACTGCTGTAGGCCCGACATGACTAAGATAAGAGCTAGTATGATCTTAGTCCGACGGAATCTTTTAGGGGAAAATTTAAAAACAGAATTAATTTTGGCTTCAGTATATTAACGAAAATTTAATCTATGTACATATTATACAGAAAAAAACCAGCTTTATTGAAAACCAGCGATCCGCTCCGGCTTCGCACGGGTAATTTCTGGGTCCAAATGTCAACGGCGCCATCCAGGGACGCACTCAAGAAAACATGAAAATCGTTTGAACTGTTTTCGAGTTTTAACTAGACTAACTGACAGAAATTGATTTTTATATGTACATAGAGATAAAAATAGTGCTGTACATATTATGTAAATATTACGAACAAGCTGAAGTTAGTAATATCAGTTACTTTTCCTTCAAGGGGTTATTTATAGTATATACGCTTTTGAAACGGAGACAGTCTTAAAAAATATGCAGGCTTTATTTCTTAAAAATTTTTAAATTTTTATTCAATTAAAAATACATGATTGATAGTAAGCCCTAGGAATGAGATCGCTATCACACTGTTTCTACATATTTTTAATTTTTTTTTTGTTTAAATTGTATAGCATACTTTTTAAATACCGCTTGGTTTACACCTGGTTCTTCCCTGAATAGAGGTTTCTTTTCCTGATAAAGCATAAAGGATTTCCAAATCTGAGTTACATGTAATCTATATTAAATATAAGTTATTGATTTTTGTATTCAGTACTTCTTCGGGAGGGTTTCCGAGCAAGCTTTTCCTGGAAATATTTTCAACTTATCAGGTTTTCTCGGGATATTATTATAAAATTATACCTAGTTAACGATTTAATTGGTGCCGGCAGGGATCTAAATCGGGTTGCTCATATTCTATGAAATGTTAAACGAGCGCCCAGTTTCTAATCTGCTCTTGGCTACGGCTCTAAATACACAAGAACACATGATATGTATAACAAACATCAAAATGATTCCGTCTAAGATAAATACTATGGAGCTGTCGTATCATACGGATTAATTTCATTCTTTGACTGATACGTCCATCACTCCTTTCTTGTCACTAATATTTATTTTATCAACGTCAATTTTAATGGCGGAATTTCTCATTTTGAAACGTAGAAAACTTAACCTCAGATATTCATTTCTTATCGACGTACGTTACCAAGTTATTTCCGACTAAGATTATATGTTTAATTTTTTGCCGTTTTTTAAATGGTGTTTGTTTGCCTGTTACAACGAATCGAGAGATAAGGAGTCGCATGACTCCCGGGCCAAAAGAATAATATCGTTTATTCTATTTCCTGGTAAGCAATTTCATTTTCTTATATGGTTTTGTATTTTTCATAAATAACTTTTATGTGTGTTTTATAAATTTCATATTTTTTGTCTATATCATTCTCTCTCTCAGGAAATCAATCTCATCATATTACATTTAAGACTAGACAATTTGTCTAGTCCTAAATGTACAAGTTGTGAAAGCTCAAGAGGTGGACGTTCGCCTTAAGTTTCATATTATACTAGCTATCCGAATTCGATCCTTGCTTAGTATCATTGAAATTGATTTTAGCGCTAGTCGTTTGATACTCTGTAAGACCTGAAGCATGCGTACATGCGATGCAGTAAAACATTTCGCATTTATTGTATGCCTGCATTAACTTATGCCCAGCTGTGGAATATTTGTAGGCTAGAACTAGATGTATTGAGTTTCCGACAGATTCCACTGACTGCCACCTAATATGGGCTTAGCAATACTTTCAATAATAAAAGTAAAGCCTATATACGTCCCACTGCTGGGCACAGGACTCCCCTCATTTCTGAGAGGGTTTTAGGGCAAGAAAGTGTCCGCCGCGCTGCCCCAATGCGTGTTGGCGAACTTCACATGTCTTCGAAATATTTTTTTTCTTATTTCTAAGACATGCAGGTTTCTTCACGATGTTTTCCTTCACCACCGAGCACGTGGTAAATCGGCACTTAAAAATGCAATTAACAATTTCATTGGTGCCGGCGGGGATCAAACCCGGGTTATTCGTGTTCTGTTGTATTTACAGCGAGCGTTAACCATCTGGGCTACCACGGCTTTCACATAATATATACTTACTACTATTAAATAAACTATACATATATGACCCATCCATACATATATACAAATATATAAATACATGCAAATACATACGAAGATACATATTTAAATACATACATAATTAGTATAAACAAATGACTATGAATATACGTCTGTTTACCAATACATATTAAATGGATAAGTCATGTTAATGCGTTGACTTTAATAGATATTCACGGACCCACTTTTTAAAAGCGTACTTTCTAATATCATCGGGTAAGGAGTACCAAAGACGTGTAGCCTGAAATGTGAAGGAGTTACCGTAGACCTCGGTGAAGTGAACAGGAATATAGCTTTTGTTGTTAGAAGAAGAGCGTAGTACTCTATAGGAAAGGAAGGAAGGAAGAAGAAGGGAAGATAGTGAAATTTACTCTTAAGATAAGAAGACGAAGATGGGTCATTTAGTATGGAAAAAAGTACAAGCAATATTCTGGAATTGCACCTCGGCCGGATTGTAAGCCAATTTAGCTTAGATCTTTATTGCGAATCATGGTAATACTTACGAATCCCAAAGACAAATCTTATACAGTTATTGAGGAGGCGTTCCGGCTTGCTCAGAACATCTTGGGAGAGATCTGGGTAACACACTGAGACACTGAGAGACTGGGTAATATGAGTAATTAGACAAGCATGATATTAGATTTTGTGGGAAGAAAATGTTTTCAACGATACAGAGAGCATAACATGGTAACGATTCACGACTCACATCTGAAACCTGAGTTCTCCAATTCAGCGTGCTGTCGATGTGAAGGCCAAGATTTTTAACAGAGTTACTGAACGGAATTATAGTACTATCATAATAAATAGGAGGTAAGTCTGCAAGATTAATCTTAGCCAGCATCCTTGAGCTACCCAGCAGTATAGCCTAGCATTTCAAAGGATTGACGAAAACTCCATAACGAGTAGAATAACCTTTGATTGCTGATTAGTTGCTGTTAAGGATTTTGATCCCATTATGGATATTCCCAATTTCGGTTTGCACATGAAGCTGAAGGTCATCGGCGTACATATGGTACTAGGAGTCGATGATGGAGGTAATAAAATTAATAAAAATTGAAAACATTATGATGTTTTCAATTTTTATTAATTTAGGCAATTTTTATTATTTAGGCATTATTCTTGCATTGCCCTGCGGCACACTAACATCCACATCAGCGCAAGCTGAGGTCATTTGCCCCACAATGATTGACTGCTGTCGACCGCGAAGATAAGATGCAAACCAATTCAATACAGTAGGGCCAAAATTCAAACGAGACAGTATGGAATGAAGGATTTCGTAATCAACTGTGTCGAAAGCATTTGAGAAATCAACTAATAATAGTACTGTTATTTGTTTTCTTCCATAGCAGTAGGAGTACTATGACCAGACCGAAACACAGACTGATATATACTGAGTAGGTTGGTGGGGCCAATTATCCCGATTCTAATCTGGCTCAAGTAACCTGAAAGTGATGCTAATGGCTCGACGCCCGATTCCCGGGTCGGACCAAAATTAATTATGCGAGATCAATTTTCTGTGAACTGTTTGTATGGTTCCCTATAACCATACAAGATGGCTAATGTGGCACGTGGTAGGCTTGGGCAATACACTCGCTAACACCTAATCTATTATCTAGCCGGTTTCCTGTGCGGGAATTAAACTTGAGCTGTTAGTAACACAGTAAAAGAAAGGAAGAAAACAAAAGAACGGCTTTAGAGATTTTAGATGGAAGTACTTACCGGGGTGGTTTTTTTTGGCCTCGAAGACGATGCCCCTCGTGCTGCAACTGCGTTGTAAGAGAGCGAGCGGCGGCAGCGAATGTCCTTCTATTGGTCGGCCTCCTTCACTTTCGTCTCGGTAGGGCACGTTTCTTTATTGGCCTAAAAGATGACGCGACATTCTAGCCCCCCCCCCCTTTTAGTGCATGTGGAAAGAATGCATGGATAGGATGGAGAGAGGAACTGGCTAGATAACAACCAACTAAGCAAAATGCGAGAGTACTTGTTTTTCCGCGCAATTCCCCCCGGCTTGAAGGGTTCCCTGCAATTAACTAAAGCAACGACTAAGATCTAATTTAAACTACTTACCTATCCGCGAAGGATAATTCAAATTATTGATTGGGCAAAGGACATAGAAGGACAACAGGACGCATATGTGACCCGGTTGCGGTCTTAACGCGACTTATCCCAGTTATCCCGTTTGATCCAGGAAAAACCTCTTCGACGAACCCCAACCGCCAATGAAAAGGTTGCGTATTCTCCTTGGTAAGAACATCTACCGTTCCGACCGTTAATGGTTTAGTTGTCATGTTCCATTTCTGCCGAGATTGCAACGTATGTAGATATTCCGTTTTCCATCGCTTCCAAAATGACTGCACTAGCCGGTCTAATAAGTTATGACGTGAAAGAACATGAAATTTCTCATCGTTTATGTCTATAGCGAGTAAATACTTTAAAGGTGTTAGACTCAAAAAAATGCGCTGGAGTTAGAGCCAGCTGCTCCGATGGGTCACTTGACAACGTACGACGAAGGGGGCGACTATTCATGATGCACTCGATTTGTGCGAGTACGGTGTTTAATTCTTCAAAATATAAAGTTTGATCACCAATTACGCGATATAAATGACTATTTAGACTCTAATTATTAGTCTCCCAATGTGACTCGCGGCGGGGACGTTCAGAGACCACTCGAGACGGTTCTCGGTTCTCCATAATATTTAGAGGTTAAAAACTCGTGTAATTTCGCCGCTACGTTGTTTGTACGGTTTGAAAAGGCTTACAATATATTTATACAGAACACCCGATACAAGGGTTTCGCTCTCCCACGTTTATTTAAAAATATGTGAACCAGTAAAAGAGAGCTTGGCCTCTTGGTAGAACGTAAGCATAAATATCGACCTAAGTCGCGCACGTCAATGCATATAAACGCCATGCAGAATACGAACGAATCCAGCCCCAGTAAATGTACGTCACATGGTTAAGGCAAATAGGCATAAGCATAAGGCAACTGGCCGTAAGCCCTCCGTCAGCGGTACCACCTGCCAGACCGCCGCTCCTGCAAACGTGATGTATTGCATCACCACCAATTGCATGATCAGCACGGCTACTAACCACAGAGCGTGTCATGTGTCTACCGCTCAACTCAAGGGAATGGGGTCTCACGTTGTGCGGCTTTTGGCCGCAGCCTTGAGAGTCTTCTCAGATCCTCCCTCCAGCTACCACCAGCATGAGGTCGACACATATGCTCCACCAACCAATATAACGTCAGATATAGCCAAAAGGCAGTTATAAGTTGTTAGTAATAATTTGCCATCAGAAAGGGTTTGTGTAACTGACGTTGAGTATATGCATTTTCGATCATGTTTGTCTCACACACCACCAAGTTGCCTTCAATCATTCAAAGGTAGGAAAGTTACAGAGATATATTATTATCTTGTTATATAAAGCATCATGGAGGTCAGACAGTCTCCAGGCCCCTAATGAAGGGACTCGACTTGGGCAAAGCTACCTAGGTGTGTATCAAACTAAGACGCAGAGGGCGCCATTGAGAATAGCGTCCAACCAATCAACCATGACAGAGACGCAATGCTGCAGAATGCAACAAGCATCAATACGACTATCGTCGGGCTTACACCATCCCAAGGTCCCTCATACATAATGATTTCTTATATTTACGCGAACACTACACATTAAAATAATACTAGTTGTAAACATATTATACACGTACGCCCCCGTCACTACATCAGATTTGATAGACCACAAATCCTCGCTAAAGAACACCGATTCCTTCCAAGGATGATTCG
>DWHP01001314.1:0-16411 GCA_018247895.1 Parnassius honrathi
CCCTCTGTCGCCTCTTACGACACCCACGGGAAGATATGGGGTAGTGGATATTCTCAACCGCCACTACACGGTAAAATTAAAGCAAGATAAAATTATATTCCGTGTTTAAATTATAGGCTTTCATGAGGTCGATGGAGTACTCACGGAATCTGCAAAACATGCTTTGGTTGTGATGGTTCGTGGAATATTTATAAACTGGAAGCAACTCATGGGATATGCATTATTGGCCGAATGTAGAAACTATGACGAGATAACCAAATGGATTGACAAACTTTTAAAAAAACTATTTGAGATAGGACTTAACATTAGAATATTTTTCTCCGACACGGGATCTGATCTATATAAGACTTCAAAAAAAGGATCTGTTACCATAGAACAGCCATAATTTTTTACATGCCATATTTACTTACAAGGAGGCTCAATCAGTTAAACCCACGAGCAGATGATTTGTTAACTGCTTTACAAAAAAAATTTCCAACATCATAAAACCTCCGAAAGCAGCTAATTGTGAAAACGATTTGGAAAAATTCCTTATTCAGACCAGCGCGTTGAGTCAACTGAATGACGAAACGTCACATAATGAGGAACAAGAAACTCCAGGTATGAGCGAAGAAAACCCAGACAACAGTGTTCAAATTATGAGCTCAGAATATAATCAAATAGATATTACCGAAAAAACTCACTTTTTATGTATATGGTTTTCTTCTGAAAAAATGCTGCGATAATAAAGAATTCCGAATGTGTATAATAATTTGTAATAATGAATAATAAAGGTATTTTTTATGTAATGGGTTTTTAATGATTAGGTATCACACGCATTTTCGGATTAAAACGCGGTACGGGTCGCAGCCGCTCATGAGCCCCGCCCGCGCGCCAGCTGCGGTGCGGCGTGTGCCGTGCGTTCGCTCCGACGAGCGCTTGAAACATTTTCGCCCAACCGCGGCTCGTGTACGCTCCCTCCCGCCAAAACTAGTAAAAGGTTACGTCGTAATGACAAAGTTACAGATCTATAGTTCTACACGTTGTTGTGTGTTAATATTGTTTTCCGTGTTTAAACTATCGTCTTTTGCCGAGATTAACCAACGTCATGAGATTACCAATTTAAATTGCACTTGTAAGCTAGTTATTTAAATTCGATTGATTGATAACATAAATAAAATAAAAAACAATATCAAAAACACTAAAAGTTACAACCCTATTGCTTCAATAGAGCGTAGGTAATTATGTCCTCAACTAGGCTTAGTTTCCGTACTGTCCATATTTATACTGTGATAGAACCGCCCACATTTTATTTATTTATTAGCGCAGAAAGGGGGACTTAATGCAATAGGGCATTCTTTACGAGTCTACCTCCAGGGTTAGATATTGCGGGAGCAAAGTGCAAACAGCTAAGTTAAAAATATCTATGTCTACATAATATTACCATAATTATTACTACATACGAAGGATACGTATTACAAACATAACTACACAAAATATTATATTTTATAAATATATCCCTTTACAAGTTCAGTGCTAAACATAGACCTATCCCAAGGAATGCTACAAAACACGGTTCTGAGCCACCTGCATCCATCGACTTCCTGCATGTCTTACCAAGTCGTCACTCCATCTAGTAGGGGGCCGCCCTACCCTTCGCCTACAAGTACGCGGCTGCAACTAGAGAACCTTTCTTTCCCATCGGTTGTCGGATCTTCGAGCTATATGGCCGGCCCATTGCCACTTTAACTTACTGTATACAGTACATGGTACATACATAACGAAATATAGCAGTTTCCGATTCAAACATCTATAAAATATTTAAAATAAAAACAGGAAAAGGAAAAAGTTGGAATTTCAAGATATTTATAAAAATCCACAAACTACTCCTGCAACGTCAGACAATGATTCCAGAACAAGGGTTTGAACGATGGCTTGCTTGTGTGGCTGAGCATACACTGCTTGGTAACTCGTTCCATAATCTTACCGCATAGGGAGTTTACAAAAAGCTAGTGTGACAAAGGGGGGACACGGAGATTAGAATTTTCCGCAGAACGGAGAAAAGCTTTTATGGGAATCATCCTGATACTGAAATTTGCATTTCAAATATTCTGGGACAAACAGATCATGTAAAACTGAATATAATGTGGACAGTATTCTGAAAGGTAGCTATTTAAGTTGAGAACGATAAGAGGAAATATGGTCATAGTAAACCGTATATATAGAGGGTATAGGTATATATATAGTATAATGGGTATAAAATTATTGAAGGGTCGATCCAGTTTGTTTAGAAGTTCTTGCTAGGCTTCAGCATAGCAAACATATGCATAATATAGAATAGGCACCATTAGTATCTATATTAGCATTGCCCTACCGGTAAAAAAATCTTAAAACTATAAAGATAACGCAGTGCTAGTGATATTTTTGTTTACTTCATAAATATGCGGGTGCCCAACAAAGTGTTGTCTATAATTAAGCCAAGATCTTTAACATTTATTGAATAAGGAACAATAACATTATTAAAGATTATAGGAGGTAGCGCCTTTATATCAATTTTAGTCAATCTACGAGAACTACCAATCACAATAACCTGACATTTTGATGGATTAACCCTAATACAAATTCTGTCTGATAGATAATTAGATATACAATTGAGATCACATTTAAGCTTCTTAATCACATCGTCGATACATGCCAACTCAGCTTGAGTATAAATTTGCAAGTCTTCAGCATACCAATGATACGAACAGCGAATGTGGGATGTAATGAGATTTATAGACTGAGAACAGGGAGAAGAGAGAATTTCTCCTTGAGAAACGCCAGCAGATAACGAGCACCAATCGGAGGTGATCTGACCTATTCGAATTGCCTGCTGACGCCCCGAAAAATATGAGGAGAACCAGTCCTGCACTTACAAAAAGAAACCCAGGATACAAAGTATAGCTAGGAGAATATTACGATCGACAGCGTTAAAATCGTTAGATAAATATATTAGATCTAATCTTTCACAACATTCAAAAGAGCAGTGGTAGTACTGTGCCCAGGCCTAAAACCAGATTGACATGTGCTAAGAAAGTTATTTTTGAAAATTTTACTAGAAATTTGTTTGTGGACAATAGCTTCAAGAACAAGAAAAAAAGGGAGAGAAAGAAGTAGGGTTATTTATTTTAAGCAGCGGAATAGCAACTGTTTTTCTCCAATTTGTAGGAAAATTCTCAGTCAATAGTGAATGATATGATATGAGTAATAATAAAAGTAATATTTATAGTCTAGAATTTATATGATGATAAGTCTATTTATATCATTGATGCCCAATGCCATAGACTTAAATGAATACAATAAATGGTATTTTATATCCTTTCATATCTTTAATATATTGTTTATGCTGCATTGTAACTTAGATAATAAATAATTTAGATTGTTACTACCAAACCTGCTGGTAGACTTTTTACAATACGAGATTAATAAAAAAATTAAAAGTAATAAAAAGAATTAATGATAGGTATTAAAACACTGGTATTAAAAGAATCATAAAACCTTAACCATAAAATGCATCAAAATTGTTCTTATACATCCGATTTATTAAACTAAAATATAAGATATTGAAACACCACCAATAAAATATTCCATAATGTTAGTTCATAACCTAAAAGTTGTTTACCAACTCTGAGCAGTCTGTGAATGAGAACAATGGGGACTGCATTCACTGTACAGAAAAAAAGAACCTGCCCGATTAAGTTTAACAACCAATAACCATACGATCTATGTATAATCATCAAATAAATTATCGTAACATCTAATATTATTGTTTTTTAACCATATGCCTAGTTCGTGGTACTTCGCTGCGCATGTTTCCAGACTCCGTCGAAGCCCTGGTTTCTTCATTACAACCTGCCTTGCAATGTTCACTTATTATCCGGTTGATGTCTTCATTTCATTTAGACTGAATACTCTGAAAGAACCATCGGGCAACCTGACGCTGAAGAAGTCATTTGAAGACTAGACATTCTTCATCCCAAATTGTCATCGAGCTGGCACAAACAACTCTGCCTGTATTTTGTGAGAAACTCGGATAACGTAAACGGAGTTTCCTTCAACATAATCTTTTTGTACCAGAGAATGCATCGACAAATCAGCAAAGCTGAAAAGTATTGGTCGGTTATGATCCATCTCCGCCATACCGAGCCTATAAGCCATCCAGACATTGATACTATCTGAATAATTAGTCTTGCATTATATACCGTGTTTATTAATTTATAATCTATGAAATTTGAGCAAGTGCTAATAGTTAGGTTAAATGAAATAAAAATAATCCGTAAACACTCTCGTCTGTCACTCAGAGGGGTAAGCAGAGACTACAGATTTCCATTTAGCACAATCCTGACATATCTCTCTCGCCTCCTCTACATCCATATACCTACGCATACATGCTCGTCGGTCAAGGGTACTCTTAATTTGGTCCATTTTCAATATATCGCCAATTCGGTCGATAAACTTTCGTCTAGGACGTCCTTTTCCGACTCTGCCATTCACTTCTGCAAGATAAATTCTACATGACCAAACCACCGAAGCAAACCGAACCTTAATCTCCTGGTCACAGCGTTATCTTGCTAACCACAGTCTTCTTTTATCACACAATTTCTCACCCTGTCACTCCGATTCAGCCCTAACATACTCCTTAGCGGCCGCATTTCTACTGCATTTATTCTACTCTCGTGCTTCTTCTGCACTAACACAGTATTGTGAAATGCCATATATGCCTTTTTTGACAAATTGTGACTTGAAATAAAAATAAATGTAAAATATAAAGGTGTGGCGACCCTTGGCGGCGGCCTCGACGGTGAGGCAGGCGCGCTCGAGCATGGCGTCGCTCTGCTCCTTGCATTGCAGCACGGCGCGCTGGATCTCGTTGTAGTTGAGCGCGTGCGCGTGCGGCAGTACCGACAGCGCCAGCTCGGCCGCCGCGCGCACGATGTGCACGTCGCGCCCCGACGACGCCTGCCAGTGTAACCATGGACAAAGGTAGTATCATATACATTTAAATTGCAATTATAAAAACACAAGAAAGTTTTTTTTTAATATAGAATAAGGGTGACAAACGAGCACACAGTCCATTTGATGATGAGTGGATGCTGTGGCCCATAGACATCTACATTTATCCTCGATGAAAAATCAAAACGCAGGTGCATTGTCACCCCTGAGGACTAAGACGGAATGCTTCGTAACCAGTAAAAAAGGGTCTCCGAATCTCTACACTCACCATACGAAACACAGCAGTATTAGGCTGCTATTTTACGCTGGTATTCTGTGAGTGTGGTCCTTCCCCGGTGGAGCTGACCCATTCGTGCTACAACTATAACATAGCTGCAGCGTAGCTCTACCACGTATAAGTGTTTGCAAATAAACAGAAGCTGCAATAGCTACTTACCCGCGAGTGAACTATAAGTTTTTTTTTTACATTTGTCACTTCTATGAGTCACTTTTCATCAAGATTATACCTTTAGAAACTTTAAGAAATAATAGATTCTAACTCAAATCATGAATAATATAGTGTGTTACTTACCTTATCAGCAATTCCCGCTGCTTCCGGCGGCGTTAAATGACCTTCCCATGCATCGATTAAAAACAGAATAGCGGGGGCACCGATATCCATAGCTTGACCTGAATGCAACAAAAATACAAGTAAACACGAAAACATTTATATCAACAAAAATCAGTGTTGGAATTGTTTTACACAACATACCAGTGATCCAACTGACATGTGAAGAATACGTTCTACTCAACCAATTCGCGCTGACACAATTGTGTAAGCCGAGCGCATAAAGGCCTAATTGAAAAGCAGCCATGTGTAAACCCCTGTAAAAAACGGCAGTTGATTATAAAAAGTACAAGAATTTTTTTCTAAGTATGACGGCCCTAAAGAATTTACGATTTTTTTATATTACAGCACATAAATATTGTATGAAAACTATTCTTAGAATTTTAGTAATAATATTTAATATTCAGAGTATACGTTGTACACAATTAACAAAATCTTTCACTTAACAATAACACAGTAGTAACGTTTTATAATTATCATTATATTAGATGTGAAATATAATTTGAGGTAGTTAGCAGTAAGCTACTTTTTTGCCTAGATACTTACAGCAACAAAAATAATTTTATGGTTGATGTATTCCATTATAAAGGGTAAGACAGCAAGTTATATGTTAATAGCAATACATTTTAGTCCATAGAGGTAATAATACCCTAAATTTATTTTATTTGATCTTAATTCGATTTTTAAATATATAAAAAAACTCTTTTACAAATAAATCACAGATACCTTTTTGTTCCAAATGATGTAACATTAGTAAAGATTATTAGACATGTAAATGTTATCAACATTATATTTTTGATCTATCCACTTACACTTGAAAATATCTGCTTCATTATAACCTTCATTAAACTAAAATGATTCCTAAAACCTTTACCTATGTGGTCCATGATGTTCCCTTGCGCATGATGTCTGTGTGAATAAACTGGTACTAGAGGTTCCACCGGCTTTGAACAGCACAGATTTAGCAAGCTCGAACATGAAGTGTGCGAAAGCTTCAGAAGGCTGATTCGGTACAGATGGGTAGAGACGTTTTCCTTTATATCTGGAGGAAGTGATTTGATCACTTACATGCATGTAACAGACGGAAAAAAACAATAGAGCATAAAGAACATATGATATAGTATATGTAATAATCTAATAGAGTACTTTTGACTTTGTTTGAAATGTGATCCACATTTATGATGATGATAAACATTATAATATCTTAAGAATTTGAATTACTAAGTTTTTATTTAGTTTTTTTTTTCATTTGTGTTTTCAGCATGTCTTGTATGTATGTATCCATTACAAATATTTTTCAGAAGCTGTCATAGCCGCGCTGGACATGTTATGGTGCTACAAATGTACATACCAGCAATACTAAGTCATCTTTAGCAACATGTATTTGATGTTGTGCCTATGTAGTAACGTCGAAAGTATGCTCTGGAAGAATCTTGGAATATGATCACAATACAACCAGAGCCATCAGCTAAGAATTTACACACACCCGTGGTATATTTACGAATTATTTATTATTATCATAAAAAATGTTAATAAGATAATAAGTGTACTACTCATGCGGTTAAAGAATGGGATTGAAAATGGCGTCGCCTCTATTCCCCTCTCGTTCGCACACTGTTTCTATCTATACTAACACCCAACGGTAAAGAATGAAAAAAAATACGTTGCATTTTCGTACGTTCTGTAACTTCAGTCCAACTTGTTATTGGAATCAATGATAACAAAATGCCATTAACTACAAAAAAAATCCGTCCAGGTTTGCTAATTTGTGAGGTACGGTGCGTTCAGAGAATTTTCTTAATAACTATTGTGGATTGCGTGTGTTTTTTTGTATAAAATATTAACATTCTATTGCGACATGACGTTTGTCTGTCTATCTGTGCACGCTTCGGAATGGCCGATTTTAATAGTCACGGACAAAAAGAGAATTTTACCTGACACTGTATTGAAATAAAAATATTGATAAGATAGAATAAATGGTCTTTAACAATATATTATAAGTCTAAATAACGCCACAATAATAGATGAGAGCCCACATTAATAGAGATACTCAGTCGAAGCCAGAGCGGACCGCTAGTTATAAATGTTATTTAAAAATTAATATACCCTCTTGGGTATACAATTATTTTCAAATATTTCGGCATTAACAGTAAATTTCTAACTAACCGATATACGACGAATATCGGTTCTATGCATGTTGACTTTACGGGCTCGATGAGCCGATATTTCTAATTCCATTCTTTATCCGTCCGTACTGTACCCATAACCGTGTCGTGGCGGCGTATGAATATCCAATACACCCTATCGTCTCAAAGGTGTCGTAAGAGGCCACAAAGGGCAAATAAAACAGGAGATGGGCAACAGCATCTTCCTGATAACAACTCAAAATAAATAACTGCAGTTGCCAAGCGTGGCAATTATGGAAAAATACCCCCATTCAACCTATGAGGGAGGCCTGATCAGCATTGGACTTTAATGGATCATAAAAAATTGCTTGTTCACCGATATAAAATTACAACGAGGACATTGTTTGTACCTGGAGTCTTTAGGTCTGGGTAGCGACGTATGCTGCGCAAGTTGTGTATGCGTTGTGTGCTGCGAATGTTGCGCATGTTGCGAATGCTGCGGAAGTTGCGAGTGCTGTGAGATTTGGGAGTGCTGCGTCAGTTGCGTATGCTGCAAATGCTGCGGATGCTGCGCTGCAGAGTGCTGCTGCAACGCGGGCGGTGACGGCCCCGCCTCCGCGACCGCTAGCCGCTCCATGTCCGTTACTAGCGGACACGATACCTGTTATTAAGTATAAAAAGTTAGATTTACATTGTAGTGATAAATATTTTCTTTCATAGTAAAGCCACGCTATAGTTATATCATGGTTGTAGTAAGAATCGGTCAGCTCTCCCTGGGTACCAATGCGAGGGTAAAGTAGCAGCTTAATGCAGCTGTGTTTCTTTTGGCGGTGAGTGTAAAGAACCGGACTCTTTTTACTGGTAAAGAGGCATGACAATGCATCTGCATTTTGATTCTTAATTAAGGATAAATGTTGTCTATCAGTCTCAGCATCCATTTACCATCAGGTGAGCTATGTGCTTGTTTGTCAACATTATTCTATTCAGACACGAAATAATAGTAAAAACAGATATTTAACAATAAAGAAACAAATATTCATATATTCATATATCCCTACATCCCTGGGTAGTAATAGCATAGTGTTAAGAAACCTGGCTTGTTTTCTCGTCGAATGGCTATGCTCAGACCCTCATCCCCAGCCCTCTTGTCGCCAGCCACAATTCTATACGTTTTAGTCAGCACTATGCTGAATGACCTCAATAGACTCCCAACAGATAGGTCTTAAGATGAACATGGACAAAACAAAGATCACGTTTCTTATCCATGTCACACCTATGCCGGTAGTTGTTGAGAGCACTAAGCTCGAAGTTGTTGACGAGTACGTTACCTGGGACAAATACTCCGAATCGGTAAGTCCAACTTCAACCGAGAGGTCAATCGACTGATTCAACTCGGCTGGGCAGCGTTCGTAAAATTACGAAACATATTCTCGTAAGTTATACCTCAAAACCCGAAAACTAGATTGTACAACCAGTGCGTATTGCCAGTGATGACTTACGCATCTGAGTCGTGGTCCTTCACTGCTGGCCGTATGAACAGCTCAAGGTTGCTCAGCGAGCTATGGAGAGGGCTATGGTCAGGGCTTCTCTGCATTATAAACTTAGAAACGAAGATATCCGCAGTAGAACCAGAGTGACCGATATTACCCAACGGATTAGTAAGCTGAAGTGGCAATGGGCCGGCCATATAGCTCGAAGAACCGACAACCGATGGGGAAAAAGAGGTTCTCGAGTGGCAGCCTGGTAAGACATGCAGGAAGTCGATGGATGCAGATGGCTCAGGACCATGATTTGTGGCGTTCCTTGGGTGAGGCCTACTTTCAGCAGTGGACTTGTGAAGGGCTGTAGTGATAGTCAGACGTAAATAAATGATGAACTTATACATAATATATTTTATTACATACCTGTGTAAGTGTAAAATTATTACTATTTTTAATGCAAATCATATAAATCGTATACAAAATAGCAGTTATAAATCCCACTGCTGAGCAACTGCCTCCTCTCATTTCTGAGAAGGTTAAAGAACAATTAGTCCGCCAAGTTTTGTTTGTATCCAGTTCGTATTGGCGAACTTGACATGCCTTCGAAACATTTTTATTCGTTAAATTAATGGTTATGAACCCCACACAAATTTTATTTTCAGTATCTCTTTTTGTCTATAATACTAGAATAAATTAAAGTTATTGAAATTACCGGCGTCTGTAGTGTTGGTGGTGGATGCGCGGTATGGGGCACATGGGCGGGGTGGGCGCTATGCGCGACGTGGTTTGCGTTCACCACGTGTGTAGGATGCGTAACGTGTGCGCCGTGTGTTACGTGCGCAGCGTGAGTCGGATGCGCTGAGTGCGTCATGTGCGTTGGATGTGCAGCGTGTGCAGCGTGGGCCGCGTGTGCTGCGTGTGCTGCGTGAGCTGCGTGAACGGCGTGCGCTGCGTGTGCTGCGTGCGACACGTGCGCTCCGTAGTGCTGCGTGCTGCCCGCGTCCGAGCGGTAGCTGCTGAGACGCGGGTTGTTGGTGTAGTACATGCTCACCATCGGACCTTTAGTCAACTGATGGATATCACGATCCAATAACTGAAAGAAAAAACGTGTAGACCAAGTTAGTCAATATTTTATATTACCAATTTTAGTAAAGGAATTTTTAATGTCAATAGTACAAAGTAGACCTTCTGATGATAATGTTAAGGTTGAAAATGTATTTTTGTCTGTCTTTGTTAGTAATGGTGACATGAATTCGAAATCGAATTGTAAGGAGCAAGGTAGGCCTATCGTACGAGTGAGTATAGGGGGATATTCGGGTACCGTGTTGTTAGATACCGCCGCGCGTTGTAGTGTTGCGAGTTGATCACTTTATGTGTTAATGAAACGTATCGGTTTAAACTTTCGTACCGAACAGATGTCGGTAAAGCTTGCGGACGGTACTATTAGGAATAGCGATGTGCTTCTCATGGAGGTCTCTGTTCGACTTGCTTCATTAAATGTACCTATTAAGTTTATCATTTTACCGAATGCCGTTAATAACGATACTTTGTCAGGCATTGACTTTATAGGATAGGCTAGGATGGTTATTGATTTTGATAAATGGAATTGGCGTACAGTTGATCAGCCACGGGCATTTCACGCTCTGTTATGGGAAACTCTTCGCGAACCTGTTGAGTGCGCCGCCGCATTAACGTGTTGCGAGAGGACGATGCCTTCGCGTCGACATACATCGACGGCGTATCTATTATGTGAGTATTCTGATGTTTTTGATGTTGTCGGAGAAACAACACCATTCGCCGAACACCATATAGATACCGGTGACCACCCGCCGATTGCTGTGCCCCCGTATCGGGTCACGCCTGCTAAGAAGGAGATCATGCGCGCCGAGTTAGATAAGATGCCGGCTGAAGGTGTGATTAAGGAGTGTGAATCCGCCTGGGCCGCACCACGCGTCTTGGTACCGAAGTCCAATGACACCTATAGGTTTTGTGTAGACTATCGCAAGATGAATGTGGTTACCAAGACGGACGCATACCCCATGCCGCGTATCGACGAGCTGTTAGAGTCGACCAAGAAGGGCTGTGTAATGAGATCGCTAGACCTCTGTAGTGGGTACTGGCAGGTTAGTACTAAGGATAGGGATAAAACGGCCTTCGTAACACCTTTTGGGACCAACCGCTTCACGCGCATGGCTTTCGGGCTCAAGGGTGCTCCAGCAGCGTTTCAGAGGCTCATAGATCGCTTCCGGTCGGGACCTTTGCTTCGTGGTAGGCATATTCTAGGTTATCTTGATAACCTATTGTGTAGTTGTGTAGTGCGTGTTCGCCAGAGACCGGCCCAAATACCTAGGCCATGTGATATCCAATGACAGTATATCTCCAGACGAAGATAAGATGCGTGCTGTCATAGAGATAAAAGAACCGACCAATCTCCAGCAACTTCGTACCTTCCTGCAAACTTGCTCTTGGTTTAGAAAGTTTATACCAGAGTTCGCGAAGGTGGCTGAACCACTTGCGCGCCTTACCAAAATGTCACAGATCTGGCAATGGGGAGTTGATCAAGCCAAAGCCTTCTTCTGGCTTCACCACCCATTCTTGTTCAGCCAGAATACTCGAAGCCATTCATCCTTAGGACGGACGCCAGCGATTTTGCTCTAGGCGCAGCTTTACTCCAGGGGAGTCTCCACTGGATGAACACCCAATCGAGTACGAGAGCCGTCTCCTCACGTCATCAGAGAAAAATTATACCACTACGGAGCTGGAGACGCTAGCAGTTGTTTGGGCTGCGGAAAGATTCCGTGGGTATATTGATGGTCAACAGGTAGTGGTCAGAAGTGATCTTCAACCCCTGAAGTAGCTGTTTTCTGTCAAATCGCCTAATGTTAGGCTTGTTCGTTGGGCTTTAAAGCTACAGTCCTTTGGTCTCCAGATGGAATACACTCCTGGGAAGGCTAATAGCACTTTGGACGGAATGTGGTGTCTGCCCCGTGTCTATGGGTGTTCCACGTTGGAATGCTACATCAACCCGTAAAGCCTAGCTGGCTGATCCAGAAGTAACCAAAATCCTTAAGGACTTGGAAAGTTCTGATGAGCTGTCAGTTTATCAGTGGTCGGAGAGGAGGTACCTGGTAAATTAAGGTGTTTTGTATCGGTACGTGGACGACACCGATACTGAGGAGCCTCAGCAGGTAGTACCTGAGAGTTTGCAGGGCAAAGTTATGTTTGAGTGTCATGACTCGCCAACCGCCGCTCATGGAGGTATTCAACGAACATTGCATCGTATATCCCAGCAGTTCTATTTCCCCGGTATAAGACGCTATATCACCGATTACCTGAAGACCTGCACTGAGTTTCAGCGGTATAAGTCTTCCAACTTAAAACCAGCTGACTTACTCCAGACTCCTGTACCCGCTCAACGATTCGAGGTTATTGTCGTCAATCTCTTCGGGCCGTTACCTAAAAGACCTCAGGATGAAAGGTAGATTTTGATAGTGGAGGACACTGCTAGTAAGGCGGTTGAACTGTTTGCTCTAACCGAGGCACAGCCGGAACCTGTGCAAAAACTCTTGTTAGTGAAATCTTTATGAGGTTTGGACTTCCTAGGCGGATGATCTCCGATAACGGTGTCCAATTTGTGGCCGATGTTATCCAGACGGCCCTATTTGTCCTAGGTGTGAAACAGAACCTGGTGCCTTTGTATCACCCGGAAGCGAATCGGGACCTTAAAGCTCACCTCGCCATTCTCGTTGAGAGTAACCATAAGCAATGGTCTGAGGTATTGCATTTCGTCCGATTTGCTCTTATAGCTCAGTCACCGTGTCTACAAGCACCATTCCGGCTATCTTAACTTTTGGACGTGAGCTCCGTTCTCCTTTATCGGTTCAGGCTGATCTGCGGACGGTCATCGAGTCGAAAAACTTAGTCCCTCAGATTACGCCTTACCTTTTAAAGCTTGCTGACACTCTCTCGGTAGCTAAGGAGAATATTGAACATCAACAGGATCTTCGGAAGCTCTAAGCCGATTCCGATTGCCGTGATCCGGATCCATTAGGAGAAGGTGATCTCGTACTCATGAAGTCACATATCTCGAGTAATGCTGCTAAAGTTGTCACTTCTAAATTCATTCCGGAGCAGGATGGCCCGTATGTGATCTCCAAAAAGATGAGTCCCACTACCTACCACCCTACTTCGTAGAAGATTGGTGAAGTCATTGATAAGTATCATGTGTCGGATCTGCGTAAATACCATGACAGAGGTGGTGAAGAATGTCCGTAGCCGGTTGCTCCTAAGCGTCGCAGGGGTCGTCTTCGTAAGGATTGCTGCTAGGCGCTAACTATTAGTTTGACCATTCGGGATGTTCCCTCTTGATCAAAAGGGGGAGTATGTAGCGCGCAGACTTACCTATGCCACCCGATGCCCCGGTATCCCCTCCCGTACGATACCCCACCTCGCCGCGGGGTCACGTACCTGCCACGCCTTGGCTCCCGTACAAGCAGTGCACTAGCCGACTAGCTCTGAGATATATTATGTGTGTTATCGATCGCTCCCGCGCTCGCGCTGCGTTTCGCGAGACGTCGTTTTATGTACCTACTTACTTATTAAGGACCTGTATTGTTACTACTTATGTGAATAAACTGTACATTCGGAATATTTGTGACGTTTCATTAGTCAACCGTAACTAGAGAATGTTATAGTATCAAAATAAAATATTTATTTTTATACTTATTTTTTTATAAATACATACTAAGGCGTAAACTTACTTTGTTCATAATTCTCGCCAACTTAACAGGGTCGTCTTTATAGAAAGATAGCAAGGTGAGAGCTAACTCGCCGCGTTGTCGTCTCGTGCCTTCGCATAGCAGTGGATGTTCGGCTTCTGATACATTTGCCTTCAGCCCTAAAGCGGCCACTGCAGCTTCGAAACCCAATGCTTCATCGCTTGGCAACCTAGCCTGCAATTAATATTAACATTTTTTTGTGAAATCGAATAAAATAGGAAATTATATCCTTATTTATAGTAAATTATACCTTAATTGTAAAATAAAGCATTTACCATAAAAAATTCTAAGGTATTATAAAAGTATTTTTAACTAATAAAATGATTAGTTTCAATCAATAATATAAAATTTTGAAGTCCAATCAAAGATTGCATATATGCTATTTTTTCTAAATTTTAACTTCTTTATAAATACATATACCCTCTGTTATTTTAACAAATGTTAGGATTTAATGTATATTGTTAGGCTAAAGCAGCGACAGCTGAAAATCTTTGTTGCGTTTATTTAATTGTTAATAAAATTGATGGTATCTTAGCGGTGCTGTCAGGCAGGTTTGCTATATCGCATGATTTTCGTTTTGGCTCGGATTTTTACAAGACAGCTCGGATTATAACACGCACGCACGCACTTAGGTCGTACTCACGCACGCACGCACAAACGCAGTCACGCTCATACACAGGCACATACGCACGCAGTCAGGCTCGTACACACACGCACAGGCATGAAAGCACGCAGTCACGCTCGAACGCACACGCACACTCGCGCAAATGGGAATGCACATGTCATTTTAAAGGAATTTTTAGAATTGGGTCCTATTGACCTCAAAACATAAAAAATTTGTTGAAATTTACACCTTCAAACATCGGATCCGTTTACAACCAGTTCCCAAGAGGAAGCAAATACTTACTGGGTGCTTATTTTCTTTATCGGTAGCAGACAGAACGAGGACATCAAATAAGAAGCTTGCAAGTGCTATAGGTAACAGTGCAGGCCCCCGATTTCTGGAACAATATCCAATATTACCAAATACTCAACCCTCCATTCAATGCTCTGATCATTAAACGATAATGCATACCTTAAAGTACCATCACGTAGCTGTTCCGCCTTTTCACGAGCTAGAGCAAGTTGCTCAGCACCAGTGGGAAGTTTCTTCAACAGTGCCACTAATTCAGTCTCTTGATTATTCAATTTCACTTCCAAGGCCTTAGTGCTGGCTGGAGGTCGTGCCATTTCTAAAGCGTAAAGACCCACTCGAAAAGCCAGTTCGTGATGCTCGCTGAATTCTGCTAAGACCTATTAACAATTTTTCTGTATTATTATAAATTCTAATTACACGGTTCAGTAGTTTCGTCAAGATTTTTTTCATTACAGCACTTCACAAGTTCCCTGCTGAACATAGGCCTCCCCCAAGAAATCCCACAAAACACGGTCCTTAGCCACCTGCATCCATCGACTTCCTGCATGTTTTACCGATTCCTCAAGTTATAGTAAAAAAATATGTATAGTCATTTTGCAAGAGAAGATTTTTAGTACATAAGACTATCTTTATGCCTACTGTACCTACCACTATATACTTCGCTCTCCTTTTGTTCAGGCTCCTGCTGCTGTTCAGGATGCACTTCTCCGGAACTTCCGGGCCGATGACTATCATTACTTATTTACAGTATCTATGGACTGTTCATAACACCATTAACGCTAGTTGGCATTTTATGCCAAACCCGCCCTTTGTTAGTTTATATTCAGAGTAAGGTAAACGCAATATAGACCTAATACATGATCCTTCACTGCTGGCAGCATGTTCATCATGCTGCCAGCAGTGAAGCACACGGTCATTCAGCGAAGGCAATGCTCGGAGTTTCGTTACATAATAGACTTCGTAATGAGAACATCCGCAATAGAAACAGAGTAGCGAACATAGCGCGACGGATCAGTAAGCTGAAATGGCACTAGGGCGGCCATCACAGACCACCCAGCCTACGAGACATGAAATCATTACGATTCTCCAACTAAATTAGTCTGTCAAGGTTAGAAAAAAGAAAGGTGTACCGGTGGCGCGGGAGACGTAACTTAAAGATGTGTCACATCTATATATCGTACGTAAATAAGCAGACTATGAAAACGTAACGCACCGTTAAATACAAGTAAACTTCTTTATAAAATATATACATATATTTTACATGTCATTTACAACGCTAATCGCTTACCATAAATCCGCTAAGAGCGGAATGTGCCTAAGAAATACACAAACAATAAATACTCTCGAACTCTCTAAATTCTAAACCATGACTTTGCCGCGACAGCCAGGAAAATATATACATTAGGTAAAATTAACGTAATATAAAAATGTAAACGAAAATTACGGCAATAAGGCTCTGGTTGGACAGATGAAGTACAGAAATTTGTCGCCTTTCGTTACATGTCTCGTAGGCTAGGTGATCTGTGCTGCTC